>CAUYRT010061714.1:0-27788 GCA_963574885.1 Lepilemur ruficaudatus | reverse complement strand
TGTATATTTTTTTTAAGTTGGCCAATTAATTTCTTTCTATTTATAGTAGAGATGGGATCTTGCTCTTGATCAAGCTGGTCTCGAACTCCTGACCTTGAGCTATTCACCCGCCTCGGCCTCCCAGAGTGCTAGGATTACAGGTGTGAGCCACCGTGCCCAGCAGAATTCTTGTACTTTATTATACTTTTCCTCTCACCTCTTCTTAGCAAGCTTGCTCTCACTAGGGCTGGTTTGTTTGTTTAATTCATTGCCTTCGATTCAAGGTTTGTCTAGCTCAGTATTTTTTTTTTTTTTCTTTTTTTTGAGACAGAGTCTCACTCTGTTGCCCAGGCTGTAGAGTGCCGTGGCATCAGCCTAGCTCACAGCAACCTCAAACTCCTGGGCTCAAGCGATCCTTCTGCCTCAGCCTCCCGAGTAGCTGGGACTGCAGGCATGCGCCACCATGCCTGGCTAATTTTTTACATATATTTTTAGTTGTCCAATTAATTTCTTTCTATTTATAGTAGAGACAGGGTCTCGCTCTTGCTCAGGCTGGTTTCGAACTCATGACCTTGAGCGATCCGCCCGCCTCGGCCTCCCAAAGTGCTAGGATTACAGGCGTGAGCCACCGCGCCCGGCCTAGCTCAGTATTTTTAAACAGACTTGCTCAGTGACATCTTTCTGTTTTGTTTTTTTTTTTTTTTAATAACACTATCCTGGTGCAGCAAATAATTATTCTGAGAAACATCTTTTATGTGTGGAACTTTACATGCAGTTGTACATGAATGTATTATATGCAGTACAGTGCAGTGAGCACATTCATTCACTGAAATAATACTACCCTGATGCAACCCGTATCTAGCACTCTTAGAAACACCTTTAATACACGTCAGTGACATCTTTTTAATTGTCTTTGTCCAGAGTCTTGCCCATAAACTTTATGACTGTACTTTGTAATTCTTAGGCCTAAAAATTTTAGGAACAGCTCAGAGTTTATACTTGTGTCAACTTTTTGTTTTAAATAAGGCCAAAAACTTGAAAACTAACATTTCCTGGGTGTTTTGTTCCTTTTCTAAACTTAGTTTCCCTGGTCTGTCAGAATTAAAGAAACCTAAAATATCTACCTGTCACAAAATGTATTGTAACAGTCTTTTTTGTTTGAGTGCGGACAAAACAAGATGAGATAAGAGGTGACACCAGTGGAGAATGAATTCACTTTCACCTCCTATGTGGTTCATCTAGAGTTTTAAAAGTAGCTAAAGAAGGATACAGTAGTGTTAAGGGTGTGAGTGTGGAGCATTAGTAGGTTATACTTATCTAGTTTTCTGCAGAGTGTGATGAAGATTCTTACCAGGGAATTTTAATTTTGCATTTTTTTTGTGTGATTTACAGACAGATGCCAGTGTCAAGGCCATATTTTCAAAAGTGATGGTTATTACAAGTAAGTTATTTTAAATCTATATAAAATTTAAGATTTAATTGAATTATTTTTTATAATTGTTTCATGCGGTGTGTCATCATAGGCTATGACAACATAGGAATTTAAAATTTTCTTCAGTGTCTTATATGAGCAAGAGCTGGAGAAAGGAATTAGTATATAAATTTATTTTTGAGAATTTATTTAAATCATTGTACAAGCTTACTGTAAAAATTGAATCTGTGCTTTGGTGGTGTTTGCTCTCATGGGAATCTGTTTGAAGCTAATTTCATTGTGAGCCAAAATTTAAAGTAAAGGATATACCTAATAACTACATAGCAGCTTCTTTGAAAATATATTAATATGCTTTTTTGGTTTAAGTGATGTTAAATAAAATGTTATTTAATTGCATTTAAGTAAATACTAAAGTATTATGTGTTGTATTTCCTTTGTTCAGTGCAGGAATGGAGAAAAGTAGCTTAGCTGGCTGGTTTTGTTTTTGTTTTTCTTTGGACGCTGAGATGAAGCTCAAAAAATAGCTGTTTTTGCAGGTTATTTGTTTTTCCTACCACCTCAGAGATCACTGTGTATAGCGTATGGACAGAGGAATAATCAGGAACACCTGGAGAAATGCTTCTACTGAACTTAAAATGAAGAGATTTTAAGATGGATCTGAGATGTTAAATATTCCAAGATATGTGTGGATGTAATGTTAAGACACTGAGGATTATAGTAAACCTAACTCACTGGGTTTTGGATTAAGTGATGAAAGTTTTAGCATGAGTAGAGCTTTAAGACCAAAATATCTTTCAGTCTTGGGTAAATGATTTTTTAGTCCCCCAGGATAACTTGCTAATAAAGCAAGTCGTTTTGGGCTATTGCTTTTTTATAACTATTTTCTCAGTAGTTTAGCTGTGGATACTATCCCCTACAGGAAGCATTCTCTATATTCTGCATTTTTTCCCCCTCTGTCCGTTTTCTTCTGGCAAGTACAGTGTTTCCCAGATTCTTTTCTGAGGAACACTGGCATCCTACAGGTGTTAACAGTATTGTGAGAAAAAAAGGATTCCATGGTCATATATGTTTACAGAATGCTGAATTAAACATTTCTTTTTGTTTTCTCCCTTCTTTTTCCTTCCCCACCTTTGTTTTCTTAAATAATAAGACTTTGTAGTTTCATGAGATGCCTATTTATTATGAAGGGGCTATAAAGTGACATTTTCCAAAACTATTTGAGAACAATACCTTTTTCTGAACACTATTAAACTCTGGTGAACTGCTAGTGATCTTTGGAACACAGATTGCAAAAGCAGTTTTCCATCTTGCCTTCAGGTGCTTATTATGTAAACATTTAGTTTATCTTCTATAATTGATCATGTTTATTTGTTGCACTGTAACGTGGTTCTCTTTCTTTGCAGTTGATTTTTTTGTATTATAGAAACATGAGAAGGTCATACAGCAAGTACTTAGGATTAGTGTATTAATGGATTCTTTCTATAGTCAGTGATTAAATCACTCTCACCAAGATTTAACATTTCAGAGTTGTGTATGAACTTAATGCATGTATACTATATTCATATTTTAAGATTCAGTTGAATCTCTAGTATTTTTATAGTCCTATATTACAATTGCTGTTATTAGAATTATCCTAGTCTGGTTCTCTGTAACAGTTAAGTAGCCAGAAAAAAGGTACTAGGATCAACATTTTGTTAGCTCGCATAAGTGTTTTGATACAGACACCTTAGGAGAGTAGTATAAAAATCATTTTTAATTCAAAGACTTATCCTTTTTCATGTGGTAATGATATAACCAGTAGTAACACCTGGAATATGTTGCTCAGTATATGTCAGTGCTAGATAGCATGCGTATATATGTGAATTATTTCTGGGTTGGTTTAACAATAAACAAGGAAATACAGGAAAATAGTTTCTTCAGGGGAAAACTTATTGATTAATCTCTTGCTATGAATTATAAGAGAATGATGTATGCAACAAGCTCAAGGGGGAGTAATAAAAGTGGTATTATTCTGGTTGACATTTAATGCCTTTAAATATTATAAGGAGTTATTTAGAAATAGCCAGTTCAGTCTTTTTCCCTCTATGGATGTCCCTTCACAGTGATCCTGTTTTATATTTTAGGAGAGCAAATTTTTATTTGTGAAAGTTAACTGTTGAAGGTGCCTCACAATTTCTAGAATTATAAAAGTAATAAAAAGAATGAAAAATGTCGATCTTTTATTATTTTGAGATTTTTCTTTTGTATTTTAATTGAATTTTAATTTATTTTTTAAGGA
Organism: Lepilemur ruficaudatus; assembly: GCA_963574885.1. Classification (NCBI taxonomy): domain Eukaryota; kingdom Metazoa; phylum Chordata; class Mammalia; order Primates; family Lepilemuridae; genus Lepilemur; species Lepilemur ruficaudatus. Next base: position 24,099 of record CAUYRT010061714.1, on the reverse strand, counting down.
AATTTGCCAGATCCTGGTAAGGCTCAGGATTTCATGAAGAAATTCACACAGGTGTTGGAAGATGATGAGAAAATAAGAAAACAGTTAGAAGTACTTGTTAGTCCAACATGTTCCTGCAAGCAGGCTGAAGGTTGTGTGGTAAGGAGAGAAATTAAAAGAGCTCAATTTGAAAAAGTCCCCACACCATTTTTTTGTCCCCCATTTTTATAAAAAGTAATTTATATTCATTATGTAAAATTTAGAAAATGTAACATAAATAACAATATAGATAAACTATAATCTCTCTATAGAAACAATTGCTATTATGGTATATATATCCTTCCCAAATGAGATTATAGTATATAGTTTTGAACATTTTACTTAATTTCCGTTAATCTTTTTGTAGGAGTTAATAGCTACATAGCATACCATTGAATATATGTACATAATTTATTGGGCAGTCCACTGTGTTACACAGTTGAGATTTTTCTCCCCATTAAAGAGCAGTATAATTAATACCTCGATAGCTAAATATCTTGATTATTTTTTAAAGATAAATTCCAAGAAGTACAATTGCAGGGCTTAAAGGTCCATTTTTAAAGCCTTTAATATTTATTGGCAAATTGTTCTTCAGAATGAATTAGTCTTATGGTAATCACCAGTAATGAGAGTGACCGTTTTCTAACATGTAACAATATCGGCCAGTATCATTGCTGGAAACAAAAACCAAATAAAAACAAACAAAAACAGTTATTTTGATGGATTTGTATTTATTGGTTGCTAGTCTTCTGGCCATTTCTTCTCTTTTAGTTTATTGGCCATTCATATTTCTTTTGTAAGTTGTGTGTTTATAATCATTGCCTATTTTTACAAAACGGTATTTGTCTTTATCATATTGATTTGTTAGTTTGTCACATGATACTGTCTGTTAAATTGCAAATAATTTTCTGTCAATTGTAGCTTGCCCTTTCATTTTGTTTGTGTTCTTTATAACCGGAGTTTCTCTTTTCGTATAGCTGAGTCTATCACCATTTTCCTCATGGTTTTTGCTTATGGTGTCCTGCTTATAAAATCTTATTCTGTTCCTGGTCAATGAAAATATTTACTATTGTCAGTGTTTCTTAATCTGTTACCCATGTATCTTCTGAGATGCTTTTTAGAGAAAGATCATTCTTGGCTCCACCTGAGATCAACTGAATAAGAATCCTCAGAGTTAGATGCAGGAAATCTATAGTTTTAACAAGCACCTCTGATAATTGCTTGAAGTTTGTATATCCAGAGAACATTGATTTTATTCTTTTCTAGTTTTATCCTTTTCAGATATTTTTGGTGTAAGGTATGAAATAAATACCTACCTTTGTTTTTATTCCAGCTGTCTGTCCAGTTATTTTAATATAATATATTGAATAATCTGCCTGTTTCCTATTTACTTGAAATGGTACCTTTCCCATATGCTAAATTCTTAATCCAGTCTTTTTTTTCTGGATTTGTTCAAATCTAATTGATTTGTTTATTCTAGCACCAGTACTATATGGTTTTTATTATTGTAGGTTCTTAACATTTTAATGTAATGATTTGTTTAAACATATTGTTATAATATTTTAAAAATCTGCATTACAGCGTGAAATAACTAAGAAGTTGGGCAACCCCAAACAACCTACAAATCCTTTCCTGGAAATGATCAAGTTTCTCTTGGAGAGAATAGCACCTGTGCACATAGATACTGAATCTATCAGGTATTTGTATATAAAAATATTAAGTTCTCATTATGATTTATTCATTCACACATTCAGGGGGTCAGTTACTATTGAGTACCTGCTATATACAAAACACCAAACTAGCTACTCATCTGTGTATATTTGCATACATACTCATTTATATATATCTATATGTATTTGTATGTGTGTATATATATACACACTTGCCTGTGTATATCTGTATATAGTTTTATTGTTATTTATTTTAAATAGTGGTTCAAATTATGTGAGAAATTGTCAATCCAAATCTAATTTTTATCTGTTAACAGTATGCCAGGAACTCCTTTTTTTTGTTAGCTTGCATAGATAATATAAACATATTTTAGGCCAGGCTCAGTGTAATGAATCCTGGCACTCTGGGAGGCTGAGGCAGGAGGATTGCTTGAACTAAGGAGTTCAAGACCAGCCTGAGCAAAAGCAAGACCCCATCTCTACTAAAAATAGAAAAATTAGCCAGGCTTTGTGGCACACACCTGTAATCCTACCTACTTGGGAGGCTGAGGTAGGAGGATTGCTTGAGCCCAGGAGTTTGAGGTTGCAGTGAGCTATGATGATGCCATTTCACTCTAGCTGGAGCAACCGAGTGAGACTCTGTCTCAAAAAATAAGTAAATAAAATAAACATATTTTAGTTATACCCTCAAGAAAACTAGGTAAATCTGTTAGGGAGGAACATATGATGCATTTTCACAGAGATTTAAAAAACTGAAAATGTTGTTTTTTAAAACAACCGTCCTTTGAAGTTTCAGCTTTGATACTACCTGATTGTGACACCTTGGAAAATTGTTTCTTTTTGTGTTTGCATTCCCTTTTGTGAAATGTGGGAAGAGGTTTTTTTTAAAACTTTTTCCTAAAATGTTTTCAACTGGTTGAACAAAGCACTTATACAATATATATATAGCATACTGGTTTATTATTAGTCATCAGTAGTGTCCTTTGTGGAGTGTTTACTAGAATGTAAAGTAAGTAATAGTGATTTTTTTATCCTGTACTCAGTGAAGCCCTTTTGTGATGTTTTGTTAGGGAGGGCAATTAGGTATAGCTTTGGGTCCTTGACCCCTCACAAACAGACCTTACTTTGGTTACCCAGTAAGTACTTTGAACTCCTTTTGCATCAGTGTTCATTTAAAGAGGTGGTTCTGAGGTTTAAAAAACAAAACAAAGACTGGAATGCTCTGTATTAATAAGAGGAAGAATCTGAATCAGACTAATTTATTAATTTATGAATGAATTTAATTCATTAATTTATTAAATTCCTCAATTTAATAAATAATCCCATGCCTTCTCTAGTCAAAGTAATACTAGTCAGTTATTGGCAAAGCATACTCTCTGCTATTCATCTGCTTTCGGTCTAGTAGTAGAATACATATTTTTAATCAGAAGATTATGTCATGGTTCAATAAGATTAGTACAAATAGAGTTCAGGGAAAGAGGCTATCTCTAAGGGGTAATACTTTAACTAAGAGGGAAGAATGGGTAAGGTTTTGTTTCTACAAAGATGGGAGAAAATTTTTTCTTGGCATTGAGTTTAACAGAAATCAAGTTATCTAGATAGGAAAGAACAGGGATATTTAGAAAATGATTGCCATCTATTTAAATTATAATATGAAGTGGTATAAAGGTGTTATGTGGTGATCCTTAAAAACTAGGTTGGAATCGGAAGGCCTTTGAGACTGAGCTTTAGAGCTTTTACTTTATTCTTTGATCTATCGAGAACCGTGGATGATTGAGATGATGGTTAGGAGAGGGCAGTAGAAGAGATAGCTTGCCAAGGTGTTACTGTAATTGTCTATGGATGGTAGTGGGATGGAAAGGAAAGAACATATTTGAGGGAAGTTTTAAAAGAACAATCTAAAAAATTGTCACCTTACTGGAAATGGGGCATAAAGGCAAAGAAGAGTCAGAAATATAAAGGTTCATGTTCAAATGATGCAAAGAATAGTAATACCTTGAAAAGAATGAAGGGAGCTATTTTTGAAGAATGTGAGAAATGATGTGCTTCTTATTTGGACATAATGATATTTTTAAAATCAAGGAATATTGAGTTTAATGTGAAACTGTGAAAATGGATTAGTAGTCTACTGAGATTGCACAGAAAGAAGTAAAAAGATCGTGGACAGAACGTTGGAAATTTTTTTACAGTAGGGAAATTACAGAAATGGAAGAAGACCATATTATTGCAATGTTTTGAAATTTAAGATGGAGAAAGTTTTCAAAAGTAAGGTATACTATGAACAGACAGAGACTGAGGACCAAGAAACAGGCCTTTGGCTTTAGCAATCAGGGAGTCATAGTGATTTAGAAGGATATGTCAAAACACAAACTATAACTGGTAGCAATTAGTGCTTTATAACATGCCTGGGATGACTCTAAGAGTTTTTCATATTTTAACTAGTTTTACTTCTTTATGAGATGGCAGCTATTATTATTCCCATTTTACAGATAAGGAGCAGTGAATTACACAGCTATTGAGTAACTTTCCCACTCTTGGGAGTGGAGATCAGCGTTTAAACCCAGGAAGTCTGGCTCCAGGGCCCACTTGGTTAACCACCATACTGTACAATGAGCCTCCAGAAAGATTATACTTTTAGTCTCTTCTAATAGTCAATAAGTGTCCATTTCACCTGACTCTATCCAACAGTGGTTGTTAAGCTTTTCCATCTTTGTCATAAGTGAATGAATGATGGTACCATTTAAAAAACTTTTGTATTATAAATAAAATTGAGTATTTGTTAATCAAGTTGAACTTGTTTTTTCATATTTCTTGGCTAATTGCATCTTTTGGGGGAATGCCTTATTTTTCTATGAGGGACTCAGAGGAATTGTCTTTTTCTTATTGATTATATGAATGCTTTATAAAAAATAAAGCTGTCATCCCAGTTGGATTGCCTTTTAAATTCCAGGCTGTCATACCAGTTGGATTGTTTGACATTAATAAATATTAAATTATATAATGAAAAATGTCAGTCATTTCCTTTATGGTTTCTTTCTTCCTTTGGTATCATATTAGCAGTTCTGTGTTTTACATTTAAATTTGTAATTAGCCTGGAATTTAGTATAAGGCAAACATGGAGATCCAACCCTTTTTTAAGGCACCCGATAGACAGTTGCACCAACTTCATTTGTTGAAAATTGATTTATTCTCATTTGATTTGAGGTATTCCCTTATTATAGCATAAATTCTTAGATGGTTTGGACCCTTACTGAATTTTCTTTTTGGTTATTTTATCTTTTGAAGTACATTTTTACTTCATAGAGGAAGTTCTTTCATCCTTCTTCCCATAAAATTTATTAGCTGTTCACAAACATTAGTTACTTCTTCCAGATGAGCCTTGGTGTGCATTTGTTGAATCTTGCCCAACACCAAGTGACTTACAGATTCTGTGCATTACAACTTTTTATTTTTAGTTATTTTCTATATTTTTGACTTGTCATTATGAATAGATATCCCCTCTCTGTTTTTTAGGTGGCTTTTGCCGATATGGAAAAGCACTATTAATTTTTGAGTGTTTTGTTGGTGTTGCTTCACTGAATTCTTAGTATTTTTAAATCATTTTTCAGTTGCTTTCCTTTAGTCTTTTGGGTTGATGTTTTTTCCCACAGATTTTTTTTGTATGACTCTTATTCTTCACTTATAAGCTTAGTTGTACTTCTTCAGAAATGCCTTTCCTAATTATCTTGGCTAAAGAACTTCACTTCTTGTCATGGCCTTTTTTGTAGTCCTTATTGTTCTCTGATGATCTTTTTTATGTGTTTGGCCTTCTGTCACTAGACTGAGAGCTTCATGCCTTCAGTCACGGAAGAAAATAATGAGTTTAATTTTAGATATGTGCTCTTTGTCATTCTTGGAGTACATCCAGGTAAAAAATCTTAGGGTCACAAAATATGGGAAGAGGATTCAGATTGAAGATTTCAATTTAGGATAGTTGGAGATATGAGAATAGAATAATCAAGGAAAATGAACAGAAAAAGAAGAGAAACACTCTCAGAAGTATCAGCTCTTAGAGGGATGATAAATCTAAGGGGACACCTTGTAAGGGAGACAGATACATTTGACTCATAGCTTGACCTTAAATTTGAGGACATAATATTTTTATACAAACATATTTACTAAACATTTTAAAGAACATTGAGTAATTCAATTTTCTTGTATTTTGGTATGTTTTATGTCTCTATTTAATCTGGTGTTTGTTTTTTGTAAAAAGAACAAATACTCATCAGTGTAAATGATTATTTTAGGTAATTGTCAATGTATTACAGCTGTTTATTTTAAAGTACTAAGCTTGTTTTTAGAAGAAAGTTTGAAAACATTGTGTTTCCCTTTTGATCTGTTGTAGTTCCTTTTCTAATGTTCCTGAGAGGTTTTATCGTATGTCTGTTATCTAGGTATTTTTATAACTTCTAAGAGCTGGCTTGTGTGTTTCTGGCTTGTAGCTCTGCCCGACGTGCTATAATATTTGCCAAATGATTTGAAAGTGCTTAAGGTTGCCATTTATCCTTTTTTATTCCAGTATATTGTTCTACTTGCTGGACTAATAATGAATTCTATATAATTGAAAAATAATCTATCATTTTTGTGTTTGGGCTCAGGCCATCCATGGAAAAGACAATAATAAAGATATTGATAGCCTTAATAAAGAGCAAATCAAATAACATTTTTACCTCATTTGAATGGGCAAGGGAAAATAATTGCTTTTGAAATGAAGCATCTTGAAGTATTTTATTATAGTTATTTGTTTTGCACTAATGTTTGAGAAACAGTTATATCATTTGTATGTGGTGTATATATAAGATTTAGGATTTTCTTTGACACTGCTATTAAATAACAGTTGAAAAAATGACAGTTTTATTTTTTGTCGTACTTTAGTGCTCTTATTAAACAAGTGAACAAATCTATAGATGGAACAGCAGATGATGAAGATGAGGGTGTTCCAACTGATCAAGCCATCAGGGCAGGTCTTGAACTGCTTAAGGTAAATGTCTATTTGAAATCAAGTGCCTACTTAGATAACTGTTAAACATGTATAGTTTATATTACTGTTCTTGAGGTTTGTTTCTTAAGTTTATATAACCTAAAGTTTTTTCAGTTGTTTAGATAATTTAGGAATTGCATATTTCTTCTGACATGTAAGCTAAATATTTTCAGATTTAAATTCTGTAATCTAGCTTTGTATTAATTACATTAAAACAGTGGAGTATGATTTAAGGTATCATTAGTGAGCAGAGAAGGTACTAACTACCACAGAATGAGCCAAATTCTTCCTAAAACCCTATTTTAGTTTTTATTTGTTTCATAAAATGTACTACTGCCTTTTATTTGTTATAAAACTATCAAGTCATTATTGACAACTTAGAATATATAAAATGATAAACAAAACATTTGTAGGCACATCATATATAAACATTGATTAGTTTGTTTTGTTTCCTTTTAATCTTCAAAAAATGCATAGTTTTATATAGTTGAGATCAGACTGAATGTGCAATTTTGTATCCTGAACTATTTTTTCTTATTAAAGTATAAGCGTTTTCTCATTTTTAAGAGTATCAAAACAGATCTAATTTTGGGCGATCATTTACTAGCTGTGTGCTTTTGGGCACATTATTTGCCTTGCTTCCTCATCTGAAGTGGAGATAATTACGTACTTACCTCACAGAGGACTACATTAAATCATATACAGCATAGTGCCTGGCTCATAGTAAAAATAATAATAGACGTTATTTTTTGAAATGCTCATTAGTCCACTTTTGGGGTAACATAGTGTTACTGTTTTCCTATTGCTGGCTATTTAGATTTTTCTAATTTTATTCTTATAAATAGTACAAGATGAGTATTTCTATGTAAGATCTCTTGATAATGTCTCTCTTTTTTGAAAACTAGAAGGGCATTAGTGGGTCAAAGAGGATGACCATTTTCAAAATTCTTGGATAGATGTATTCAAATTCCTTTACAGAAAAATTGTATTATATCCCATCAATAGTGTATGGAGGTACTCAATCTTCTTAACCCTTACAACATGGAATATTATAAATTTTAAAAAGATTTGCAAATCTGATAAGCAAAAATGATGTTTTAATTTGCATAATTATTACTAATGAGGCCCATCTTCCATATGTTAATTGTTGGTGTTTTCCCTGTGGTGAATTATTTTTATCCTTTATTCATATATCCACTGATATGTCAAACTTTTGTGTTTTTTTAGTGATTTGAATGAGCTTTTTATTTCCTTTCCTTTTTTTATGGGATATATTTGACATATAAAAACTGTATTCTATTATATGTAAGTTATGAAATATATAACATAAAATGAAACCAGTGAAAAGTAAATAGAATGTTAACTCAAATTAAATTGAGTATTAAAAATACTGTTGAAGATCCCTGAGTGGTTTTTCTCGTTCGCTCATATACCCCATGTATTACTGTCCTCAATTTTGGATTTATTCTCTTAACAGTCTTTATAGTTTTATCATCTATAACTATGTATATATCTCTAAATAACATATTGTTTAATTTGATTATTTTTGAGTCTTATAAATATGGCATTGTATGTAGTATATTTTTTTTGCTTTTTTTTTTGTATACCACATTTGATTCCCATTGCTTATACTTGTTCAGAGAGTTTTTTGTTTTTTAAAATCTTAATCCATTTGAAATTTATTTTGAAGTTGTATATGGAGGGAGTCTAATTTGATTTTCTCCTAATAGCTATTTTTTCTCAGGACTGTTTTCTGTTGCCTTCTTTATAATCGATTACAATTTATGTAATCTAAATTCTCATATATGCTAAGGTCTATTACTTTGCTTTGCTGTTTCATGATTTTCTAATGTTAGTACCATGTTGATTTGGTTAATGTAACTTAATAGTTTTTTCTTTTTTTTGGTTTTTTGCTATCTGATAAGTGTTTTATCCCCTTCCCTAGTTTACTTTTTCCAAAAATGTTCTTAGCTAGTCTCCTATACTGACCTTTATTTAGAAAATATTTTGTTAAATTATCTCTTTCTGTCCCCTTTTCTCTTATCCTCATTCCCCATCCCCCCCTCAAAAAAAAAATACCCCAGACAGTAATCAAAATCCAAATTATTTTGACTAGAAGCATAATAACATGTAATTTAATTTTGGAAGAAATGACTTCTTTGTATCATGCAATCTTTTTGCATAGGAATATTTCTGTTATATATTTGACTTTTAAATTTTAGTTGTAATGCTCTCAATTTTTTGTTATTTTTGTATTGGCTGTGGTTTGTAGTATTTCTAATGTAATATTTTGGATCTGTGTTTTAAAGATGAAAAGGTTTTACAGTTCATTTTTATGATCAATTTTGTAGGTACTCTCATTTACACATCCCATTTCCTTTCATTCTGCTGAAACATTTGAATCACTCTTGGCTTGTCTCAAAATGGATGATGAAAAAGTAGCAGAAGCTGCATTACAAATTTTTAAAAACACAGGAAGCAAAATTGAAGAAGATTTCCCACACATCAGATCGTGAGTTGAGTTTATTATGATAAATATTCTGGGCATCAGAAAAATAATTTTATATTTCTTGATTTATGTAAAAATTGAAATCTTTCAAGTTTTGAGGAAAACTGTCTATCTTAAGCCTATACTGTTCAATTTAGATTCTCCTTTCCTGGGAGAAAGCATTGATTGGTGTTTTAGAAGATACATGAAAATGGGGGATAAATATGGCATATCTTTCTGAAGCATCAGTTTAACAGTCCCTGTTATATTATGGCATAAATAATTCACATGAATTTAAGTTACAATGGGAAATTTCAAAGATGTTTCAGCATGAATGTCCATAGTACTCTTTACTTTCCTCTATGATTAAGGGTACTGGACTGAAAATTTTCAGAAGCAGTGCTTTACTTGATGTAGGGAAGTAGGGAAGCATGGAATACTTGTCTCTACAGCAGTGTAATTTTTTTCTGCATTCCAGTATTTCTAAGAATTAGAAATTGAGCTGTTATCCTAGGACTCTGTAATAGTGGTTGATCATTGTTCAAGATCACATAATAGCTTAGAAGAATAAATCTTCATTCCTTATAAGTAACTACATACTTCTCTATATTCATCTCTTCTCCCTGTGCTTGGAGAGAAGATCAAATGAGTGGTCCTGATATTGCCATAGTTATAGGTGGTAGGTTTCACCTCTGTCTCATCACTCTGGCTTAGCCACTGGTCTAGTTAGTTGTGGTTGGGGTATTATGTTTCTTCATGCAGAAGAATTGCCTATGGCTGTTTTCCTCAGAAAGAGTCAGTGGACAACACTAGCTCTTAGAGTCTCAGATGTAATTTTTGTTACTCCTTTTTGTTCATGTGAACTTAATTCTAAAACCTCCTGATAAATAGGACAAAGGCATTATTTAAAATGGTAATTGAAACATACTAGAATTTTGTAACACTAATCTGTCTGACAAGAGTAAGAAACCTTATTGTTTGGAATTGGCTTAATTTTTAAGTGAGCTCAGAGCATAAATTTCCCTCTGCATGGATACTGTGGCTCTTCTAGTCAGATCAGAGATTAGAGTTTCGTTTTTAAAAACACACACACGCATGAGCACACACACGCTCCTTCCCTCTCTCTCTCTGTCTCTGTCTTGATGTATGTGTGTGTGTATAAAAAGTGTGTATAACTTTATACCATTTACTGGATGCCTACCAATTGTACTGTTTCATTTAAACCTTGTAACAATTCACTGAAATGTGGTTATTACCTTGTTTTTCCAAATGAGGAATCTAATGTTCAGAGAGGTAAATGGATCTAGATCATATAGCTAGCAAATGGCAGAGCCAGGATTTGAATTTAGGCCTGTTTGGCTTCATTGCCTGTGGTACCATATCCGTTATGGCACAGTTCCTTTCTTCATTAGATCATTGAACAAGTTTTAGTTTGGCTTATTCACTAGAGTTTTTTTTACTATTTTCATTCTAAACTGTCTTGCTAGTATTCTTTATATATATGTATTTTAAACTCTAATCCCATGACAGATTACCTTTATATTTTAAAGAAACATTGTTTGATATATTTGTAGGAGAACTACGAGAGCAAGGTCGAAAGGTGGACATTTTAGAACACGCAAGGGCATTTTAAAACATGTGCTGCTTTAATATGGAACTGAAGTACTTAAAATTATTTGATTTATATGCTGAATATATTTCAAATGTCTCTCATGAGGAGAATTAACTCAACTGATTTTGAATACCTGCTGTATGCACACACTGTTCTTGATGAAGTAACTAATAATATCTTCCAGGAGATAAAATATGTATGCAGATTTAATGTTTTAAATTATTAAATTGGGTGAGTTGATTTTCAGGAAAAATAATAGAGTTAAGTTAATGTTGATAAAACTATCTTCCTTTGAATTCACCAAAATAATTAATAACCCAAAGAAAATGTTTCTAAGTAGAAGCTACCACAAACTGGAATTGGCACCAGGTATGCCATTTAGACTGAATTGAATGTGAGAACACTAACAATTGTTTCAGAATCAGCTGTATAAGGCAATGCATGGTAAATGTCCTATCCTTTGCTAATTTAGAGGGAAGAGATTGAGGTATAGACATGCTTTAAAAGAATTAAGGAAAAAATGATTTTAGCTGTAACAGGACTAATAGAGAGATTTTTTGGTTACACCATTTTTCTTTAGGCTAACCTATCTTCCTTATTAGGAAGAGTTTGCTTACCAGGAAATTTTGGCTTAGTGGTAAGACTAAGATTAAGGAGAATCATGAAAGAAATGTCTTTTTACCAACTTTATAGGAATACAAAAAATTATGTGCTGACACACTAACAAAAATAATGATGAGTTACGGGGTTTCATTCTGACTCAGCCTATCTCTTGGGAGTCTGGCTTACCTGACAGTAAGCCAGATATGCCAAAACTGAGAGTCCCCTCATAGCATATGATATACCCATAGCTCAAGTAGATCTGGTTTTCATCTTTGTAAGAGTTTTAACAGACTTGCAGAGAAATTACAGAGAGATAAAGGACTCACTACCTTTAGCCCTAACTTTCTTCTCTATGCTACTTAGTCAGCTGATTAAGTAACTGCTACCTTAGTTGGGAGTGTTGATGTTAATTTTTTAAGAGAAGCATTTGGTGTCCAGTCATCAGGGAGATACTATCTATACTTTTGTGTAAATGACAGAGCCGGAGAGAATTTTTGTTACTCAAAGATGAATTAACAGAATACAGATGAGCAAAGTAAGCATGAAACCTGTGTAAATATTTTAGTATTTAAAAGATAGATGATAAGCACTATTTAGAAGAATTGAATTTTTCTAGGGTAAAAAGAAAATAGCAAATGACATCTGGGGGAAAAGAAAAACAAAAAGATAATATATGAAAAGTAGCTTAGGGTAAAGAAGAACAGATTTATTTGCATTATAGAATATAGTTTGTTATAAGTAACAAGAAACAAACAATATAGAAGATGGAATCAGTAAGCTAGAGATTAGGCTTGAAGAAAACTGCCCAGTGATTTGGAGAGTAAGGGCAAAAAATGAAGGCAGAATGAATTGCAGATGACAAAACATCATAATTGACTTTTTTTGCAAAGACAGTAGCATAATGGGAATTGGAAAATATTCAAGAAAATCATAATAAACTTGTTTAAAATTAATAAAAACATGAATCTGGAGATCAAGAAAACTCATATTTTAGGAAAATATCCTGGTGTAATGTACTGAATTTTTAGGAATTACAAGAATTATTTCACAAATATCAAGAAAAACAAAAGTTATATATAAGGACTCAGGATATGCATCACCCCCTTTTTATTGTGAGATCTGTCTACCCAGTTGTATGCTTTTCTCTCTCGAATTCAGTTCTCCTTATGCCCCCTAAATCTGGCTTTTGTTTTCTTCTTGTTTGAATAACTCTGGTTTGTCTTTGCCTGTTGTTTTACTCTCATTATTTAACTTTTAGATATGGCTGTGCAAATACATTTGAAAACCTGAATTTTTTTTAAGGATGATGTAAATAAACTGACTCAAGAAGAGGGAAGAAAATGCCTAGTAGACTATATATTTATAAAAAAAATTGAGAAAATTATCTTCTAATAAAAGCATCAGTAAAAGTTGTCATGGGGAAGATATAGTACATATCTACAAGAAACCAGGAATTCTAAATATTTTTAATTGTTCAGAATATGTGGGGGGGGAACTCTAATATTCTTTAAAGCCAGGACTTTAACTAGCATGACTAACATGGATGCTAAAATCTGATGAAAGATATTCCCCCAAAGGAAAACTAAGACAAATTTTACTAGTATATGATTTTTTCTGTAAGTAAAATATTAGCAAAAAGAGTTTTTAGTAAAATAAGAATATATCATGGACAAATGTGGTTAATTTTAGGAATCCAAAAAGGGTTGGTATTAGTAAGCCTAATATTCATGTTTATAATTCATTATATAAGTGAATAAACGGAAAGTGTGCACGATAGATTGTTTTGATAGATGTTGAAACAGCTTCTGATTTTTTAAAAAACTAGTCTATTTCTAATTAGATCAAAAAAATAGGTATAAATGCCTTCATAACATAAAATAAATATCTCTCAAACCAAGGGGCAACACTGTGCAGTCTCAGTAAAATCAAGAACAAGATGAGAAACCACACTATCTCTGCTATTATTTAACATTGTTTTGGAAGTATTCATCAATGTAACTACATAAGAAAACAAAATAAGAGGTATAGTGTTTGAAAGGAACAAGAAAAATTATCATTTTTCTTGGAAAGTCCAGGGGGATCAATTGAAAAACCACTAGAAATGGGGTAGCCAAAATAAGTGTGTAAAAATCCAAAGCTTTCCTTATATGTCACTAACAACCATTTAGAAAATATTATGGGAGCAAGCATCAGAAGACCTAGAAGTGTATGAGGAATTTGCAATCTTGTAATGGTAGATGGGGGAATATAATATTAAGTAAATTGGTCAGGAAAAGTTAGGTTATCCAATAAATAGGTAGCAAGCTATTTTGAAAAGAAAAGATGAATGTAGACTATTTACCTTGATTTTTATAATCTATGTATTCCAGATCGAACAAAGATAAATTCTTGCTTTGTCTAAGATAGAAATATATAAAATGGATTAATGAAAGTATTAGTAACCAGTGTGTTTCTATAACTTCTTTGTGAGGGAAGGGACACCAATGCCAAGTCATGAATGAAAAGTGATAGATTGGATTATTTGTTAAAAATTCCTTTTGTTGAAAAAATATTTGTGGAGCCCTCACTGTGTATCACTATTCTAGGTGCTGAGGATGTTGTAATGAACGAGACAGGCTAAGTCTTTGTCCTTATATTTTAATGGAGGAGAGAACCACTATTTAGGTAAACGTCAAAATCTTGAAATAAGAAACACAAGTGATATGCTGGAAGACCTTTTTCAATGTATATGACTTAGAAAAGATTAATATCTGTAATGCATAAAGACTCTTCATGAAGGAGTAGCAAACATAAGACTCATGGAATACTAGCAAAGGGAATGAACAAGAAATTCACAAACAGGAAATCCTCTCAGCCCCCCAAATCATGAAAAGATGTTTATATAATCAAAGAAATATAAATAAAAATGATTGTGAGATATAGCCAGTGTTAGGTATCATTCCAATGATGCTCTCTTGATGGGAGTGTAAACTGATGCAGCCATCTGGGTTAGTAATGTGGTAATACATACACACTTAAAAATGTATGTAGTCTTTAACTCTGCAGTTTTACTTTTAGAAATTTATCCCAGAGATAATTTTAAAAGATGTCCGCATAATCATCATGTACATCAGGGTCCATTCAGAGAAACAGAAACTGTAGGTAACAATCATACACTGCATAATGACGTCAACAGTGGACTGCATATGCAGTGGTGGCCCCATAAGATTATAATGGAGCTGCACTATACCGGTGTATCACTTTTATCTTTCATAGCATGTTTTTACTGTACCTTTTCTATGTTTAGATATAGAAATACTTACCATTGTGTTACAGTTGCCTACAGTATTCAGTACAGTAACATACTGTACAGGTTTGTACCTGTAAATCTGAGCAATAGCTGTACCATATAGCCTAGGTATGTAGTAGGCTGTACCATCTAGGTTTGTGTAAATACACTCTGATGTTCACGTAAGGACAAAATAACCCAACAGTGCATTTTTCAGAACATATCCCTGTTGTTAGGTGACACATGACTGTATTTTAAACAGAAATTAATACAGATATTTGAAGGATGAAAAAGCAAAAAAGTTGCATTGGTAATCCAGAGATATGAATTGCTGGAAGCAGTTACCACACCTAGGGCTGGTGGGACAACTGGGAGGAAGTGGTGTCAAGAAACAGAGGAGCCTTGTCAGGATTGCCCAGTTGACTGCCCTGGTCATCATCCTTGTCCTGCACTCCTTGATTTGATAATAGCATAGCCATTTCTACTTTCTTTTGTATTAGTGTTTGTAAAGTTTATCTTCTTCCTTTTTTTATCTTTTAATCTTCTTGGGACTTAGTATTTAAAGTAAGTTTCCTGTAAATATCCTACTTAGGTCTTTTTGTTGTTATTTCTGTTTTGGTGCTGTCTATTGTCTAGTGTCTGAAAACTTTACCATATTTATCTTTTCTGGGTTTTTAAGGTAGGAGAGTAAATCCAGCCTCAGTTAACACCATCATAATCTGAAGCAGAAGTCCTCTTGTAGTTTTAATTTTCTTTTTCGTGAGTGAAGGTAACCATTTTTTTCATATATTTCAGGGTAATTTGTATATATTCTTTTGAAGAGCTTTCTACCTTTTTATATCCAGTCCATTTTTCTGTGGTATTGTTGGTCTTTTCATTCTTTATTTTTACGTTAGGAATATTCATCTTTATATTACACTTTGCTGTTGGTGTCTTTTGGGAGACTACTCTTAGTGTGATGAATTATTGTATCCCTGAATTCTTAGTACCATATCACTGTTTTAGTATTGGGCAATGAGGGAGATACAGAAGTTGCATTTGCTGTGAGATGTTTGAATAATAGTTGAACTAAGAGCTCCTGCTTCATTCAGTATTCATTTAAGTTTCTGAGTGGTAGAATGTTATGATACATGTTTTGGCCCTTACCTCAGAAGTCTGCTTGAGTGTTTATCAGAGAGGTCTTCTGTTTAAAGTTGTAATACTCTTATACCTCCCTCCTCATTCCCTATTCCTATTCTTGTCTTTTCTTTTTTCTCTGTAGCAGCTATCACAATTTGACGTAACATAAAATATATGTTATCATTTGTCTTGTCCCTAAAATGCTGGTAGCACGATAGCAAGGATTTGGAGCCTTTAATAATGTATGACACATAATGCTTAATAAGCATTGATTATTAAGATTTTCCTTTATGTAAGTTGTTCTGGCACAAAGGGAAAGGTGAATTGGAAGAGGCAGAAATTTGAGAAAGAAGGGACAGTTTAAATTTCATCATTATGTGGCAAAAGCTTAGCCAGAATGATAGCAGTGAGGAAAGAAGAGAAAGGCCTAATGCAAATGACATTAAAAAGAGGGAGTGAGTCACCAGCTTTGTTTGTGTTTGTAATTGTAAGAAAAAAACAAAATACTTGTATTTGTATTATGTTTTTAATACAGATGTTTATAAAGCAAAAGTATAGGCCATTGAAAATGAGTCTGAGTAGATCTTGGTGATTTTTTCTTTTGTTCTCTCAAAACATTACTTAAAAAATACAAACATTTATCCTACAGAAATAAAAAAAAGTACAAACATTAACATATCTAGCAGAAGTCATGTTGGTTTTTCTGGTTGATTGTTTTTCTTTGGTTTTTTTTTAGAGCCTTGCTTCCTGTTTTACATCACAAATCTAAAAAAGGACCCCCTCGTCAAGCCAAATATGCTATTCACTGTATCCATGCAATATTTTCTAGTAAAGAGACCCAGTTTGCACAGATATTTGAGGTAATCAGAAAACATTTTTTTTTTCATATGTCATATCTTAGTTAAAAAACAAATACTGATGATTTTATGAAATGTTCACTTTTGGTAATGTATCATTTTGTATATTTTCAGAGTTTGAATCAGTAAATCAACATTGATAATTTGTTAAAATATGAAAATAATCTGAGTATTCAGATGTGTAATGCTAAGTCAAATTCAGAAATTAAGCATAGTATAATATTTTTGACATTGCTTTATATATGTATATTTAGAGACATTTTTGTTAATGTAATTACGGATAAAATCATAGATAGTAGTCATAGATGGTAGTTAACAAATGATTCTGTCAGTTCAAAAGGTTCAAAAAATTTGAATTCTGTTTGAGATACTACTGAAGTATAGGATTTTATAAATCGATACTAATTGGTACTATAAAGTGAATAAATTTATACTTTTATGACTGACTTAATTTTGTGTCAGATATCAAATTTATTTTCAATATATATTTTATTTTATTTTCTCTATTTTTTAAATAGGCTTCCCCCCAAGAATTGCAGTTTTATTGCTATATATTGTAATTAGGAGCTAATTGTAGTATTGTTATTATAAATAAAAGCTAAGTAGAAAGTCTGTAAAATCCTAAAAAGGTCAGGAGCCTTGAGTGAAGTCAAAACAATTTGGAAATTATACTGAAACTCCTTACCATAAATACTTGGATTTGTAATCTCTGTTTTAGAAATTTTTATGCTAATTTTGTCATTTTCATGTATTAATGAAAATTAATACATGAAATACAATTCAGGTTAAAGACCTGAAGGAGAAAAAAAAGTAGTTTTCTTTATCTTCAGAACACCACCTTTGCTATAAATAACAAATAATTCATTTAATCTTTGTGTTTTTTGGAGTGGATATTTCTGTAGTCTGTTTTTGTGTGTGAGAATGGCTTCAATAAATTCATGTTGATTTATAAAGAACTTTTGTTTTTCATGGATAATCTTTTCGTTCCTTTTAATGACGATTACAATGATAATACTAATATAACTTGCATTTGTAGGGTAGTTTTATTTTCATTTTGATATTGTATCTGCCATCTTATCTTTACAAGAACCTAACTTGTAGTCCTTCCCCTATAACGTAAAAGGCTGCCTGGCTTTCTGAGAAAAGGTTTCATAGAGATATCTGGCCTTTTTGAGGTTGCTGCTAATCTAAGATCTGGCCATTAATTTTGCTTTTTCGGAAATGATTTTATAAGTTTGGAAAATATTAAACTTACTATAAACTAATTGAACAAACTTTTTACAGTTATATTTTTGTTTATAATATGAACAACTAACTGGCACTTAGCTAGGTGTGCAATGGAAGTATTGAGAGAAATCACCAAAGGAAAAAGAAGTAAACTCATTTAAATATATTCTTGACTAAATGAAACCTCACATCGCCCTCATATGTTGGGAAAGAACAGTTTGGTGTTGCTTTTCCAGCCTGCAATTCTTGGCTTGAATGTTTGGTTCAATGTGGGAGAATAAGGCAGTAACTTTTCATTAAAATGTAGCGTTAGAACTTCAAATAGAAAATATATTCACTTGCTTCAGAATCAAAAGATGCAAAAAGAATATGTAGTGAAAAGTCACCCCACCCATTTATCCCCAGCCATCCAGTTCCCTTTCCCAGAGGCAACCATTGTTAAAAGTTTCTAAATGTGCTTTTCTAGAGATATTTTATTCATATACAAGTAAGGGCATATAAATACATACACATACACACACACATTTTGTTTCTCTTTTCTCCCCTTATGCCAATGATAGCATATTTTCATCACTTTTCTGATTTTTAAAATTTAACAATACATTTGGATATCATTCTGTATAAATATAGGAAGAGCATTGTCATTCTTTTATCATGACAAAATGCATATTAATGGTTGCATTTTCTATCAGAACAACAAATCATTTTATTTATTATGATATTATTTAATATTTGATGCTATAATAAAAACCCCCAAAATTCAAATGACTAGATGTAGTAAAAGCTTATTTTTTTGCTCCTGGAAAGTGTAGTTGAGTTGAGTGTGTGAATAGCCTCCTAATCAGTGGCTCAGGGACACAGGCTCTTTCTGATTCGTGACTTCTCTTTAAGTCCCACTGCATTATTGGCATTAAGCTGGCCATCAAGTAAAGAGAGAGCCTATGGAGAAGACATGTTCACACCTGCCTCAGTGCAGGTGTGGCATACTTCACTTGTATTCCTACTCCCTTGACCAGAACACATTAACATATCCCTACCTAACTGAAAAGGAGGTTGCATGTAGAGTCATTCTTATGCCTAGGAAATAGAAGGGAAGTGGGTATTGGTGAGCCCTAGCAGTCTCTAACATGTTCATATATATATGGTCATCAACTATATGCTTCATAATATGATTCTTCATACTGAATTAATGTTTCTTTACCTGCCTTTAAAGTGTGAGTTGGGCAAAACTGAAAATGTTTGAAACTTTTACCTTCTAGACATAGAAGTCTAAATGTAAGCTTAAGTTACTACTTATAGTGTATGTTTATTGAAACTGTTGTAGTTTTTGTAATTTCAAGATGAAATATGTGAAGAGTTTATTTGCATATGTATAAAGTTGAATACATTTTCCTTCCCCCATTTTCAGCCTCTGCATAAGAGTCTGGATCCAAGCAATCTGGAACATCTCATAACACCATTGGTTACTATTGGCCATATTGCTCTCCTTGCACCTGATCAATTTGCTGCTCCATTGAAATCTTTGGTAGCTACTTTCATTGTGAAAGATCTTCTCATGAACGATCGGGTAATTTATATTTTTTGGATTTGTGTTCCTCATAGTATTACCTTCTAAAATTTTATCCAACAAAGAGACAAGTGAAATGATGCTAACAACACTTCCGTTTGGCTGCCTTTATTTTAGGTTTTCCACTTTTTGAAAATACGTTGTATCTCCATCATAAGTAAAATAGCATTGAAATAACTCTTTAGTTGAGTATAGATGTATGACCTTGAATACTTTCCTTGATAAATACTAAATATCACCTGATTCTATTTCAGCTTTACAGGAGTTTAATTTTTATCATCTATTTTAAAAATATGTGGTTCACAGTGTGGTTGTCATGACTATAGTTGTTCCTTTCCCTACATGCAATAGAGGATGAAAAGAGCCTTGGGAGAAGACACTGGAAGAGAAACAATGATTTTGTTTGTCTCCAGTTTGTGTGTCTTTGGGGTAAGGCATGTTTGGGTCTAGAACTGGCCTTCCTATAGTTGTATGGGGTTTTATGTATATATATGACCCATATATAACCATCAGTTTTTTGTCTGCTGTCCCCTCAGCACTCTGCTAGATTCTCTGGAGAAATAAAAGAAATGTGAGATAAAGTTTCTCTTCTAAAATTTAAATGCAATGTAAATAGTGATATTTGGGTTAATCTGCCATCTAATTTTTTATTTTCAATTTGTTCTACCAGTTATGTGTCCATTTTTCTTATTTTTGATTAAATATTTTTATTCCATTTTTCCCTTTACTGGCCAGTTTTACATTTTGCTATTTTAGTAGGTGCCCTAGAAATTACAACATGTACTTTTGGTTTATTCAAGGCCAGTGTCAATTAGTCTGTTTTGAACTTTCAGTGCAACACAGAGAACCTTAGAAAACTTTAATTCCTTCTACTCTCTGATGCTTTTTTGTGCTCTTGTTCATGTAGGACTATTACCACTGTTATTTTATACAGTTAATATTGATTTAGATTTGCCAATGTATTTTCTTCTTTTGTTTTTTATTCCTTTCTTTGGGGTGATTTTCTTTCTACCTCAGAAAACACTTTAGTATTTCTTTTAGTGTGGATTGCTGCCAGTGAATTCTCTCAGTTTTTATCTGAAAATATCTTTATTTTACCTTCTTTTTAAAGGATATTTTCTCTGGTTTTAGAATTCTAGACTGGTACATTTTCCCCTATCAGTGGTTTGAATATATTATTTCATTATCTTCCATTTTCTTATCTTTTCTCTTGAAGTGTCCTGACAGTCTTGTTCCTCTGAAGGTTTTCTATCTTTGAAGCAGTGAACACTTTTAATATTTTCTATTTTGCATTGATTTTGAGTTTTACTGTGATGTATCTGTGTGCTTTTCTTCATACATATCCTCCTTGGAGCTTATGGCTCTTCTTGAGTCTACAGATTACTACTTTCATAAATTCTGAATAACATTTAGCATTATCTTTTCAGATACTACTGTTTCTTTTTCATAGTCTCCCATCCAGGTACGAAACAGCCCTACCCTGCTTAGCTTTTTGAAATCGGATGAAATCAGGCGTTTGGCCATAGACTATTTCATACTCTCTTCTCTCACTGAAGTTCTGTTTACCCACTTTACACATACTTTTTTTTTTGCTGTGACCCAGCTGTCTGGCACATTTTTTGTGTACTTTTCTGCCAGCTGCCTCATACTTCAGTTTTTGTTTTTTTTCCTGACCTATCTTTGAGTTCACCCTCTTTACTATCGTATAGTAGTTAAGCTCATACATTGAGTCTTAATTCCATTTATGTTATATATATGGGTTTGTATATATATGTATATATTTCAATTGTATAATTTTATTATTGTTTTTAAACCTAGCTTTTAGTTCCCTGCCAGAATTTGCTTATCATTTAATCCTTGAACATCTTAAAGTTCGTATCTGTTAGGCTGATTATCTATCTCTCTTGTGACTCTTTTTCTCTTGTCTATTTTTTTCTCTCAATTTTTCTGTAAGTCTTGTCTTGCACATATGTTGTTTTTGATTGAGTGATAGACTTTTTGTATGAAGAGTTGTTGAGATAATTGGAGACTCTGGGTGAGTTTATAGTCTTCCAGAGAGGATTTACTTTTGCTTCTTGCAGGCCTTTAAACTGTAATCAGATTACCTCCATCCAACTGAAAGTGAGGCTTCAGTTTTTGATACGCTTATTCTTTTTTTGGTTACTGTATGTCTAGGGTTTATTCGTTTAGGGTCCACCCAAAAGTCTAGAGTGTTTAACAAGGCCCTCTACTCCTTGTTTGGTCTAGCATTCCAAATCTTGTCCTTCTGGCTCTGTGACAGTGATGAAAGTTTTGCTTAACTTTTTATCCCCCCTCTTTCACTTTCAGAATCAGTAGTTATCTGTGTGAGAAAATTTATCTTAGTGCCAGACTCAAATCTTTTGATTTCCGTTCTCTTTTGAAACTTAGCCCTGCAAATTCTGACTACTTTGGTAGCTCTCTGTTACTTTCAAATGGATTTTTTAAAAAAGTATTTTGTGCAGCCTTTCTTTTTGTTCCAGTGGGAAAATTGGTTTAAAACAACCTAGTCAGGTCTTGTCAAAAATGGAACTGTTCACCACTTTTAATCTATTAATTTGTCTTGTTTTATGTTATATTTGATATATACAAAGGAATATGTGGATTTGTAGAAATTATATTTTATAACACAGTGAACACCCTTGAACTGTTAATTTCTGGTTTTTTTACTCTTCAGTCCTTTCTATTTCCTTCCTGCCCGTTTCCCATTTTCTTGAACTTTGGATTTGTTATTCCTTAACAACAACAGCAAGAAACCATTTTGCCAATTTAGTTTTGCTTGTTCTTGAAGTTTATAAAAATTATATCATACCATATATAGTCTTGGGTGACTTGCTTTTATCATGTTTGTTTCTAAGAATCTTTGTTATTAAATATCACTGTGGTTTATTCATTCATTACTCAATATTATTTCAATGCGGGAAATAACTCATTATTTATTCATGTATTCTCTTAGTAGACTTGGGAATTCTTCCATTTTTTTCCCTCTTGAACAGTGCTGCTGTGAATGTTCTTATAGGAGCCTCTCGCTACATACGAGCATGAATTTCTCTAGGTTTTATCCCTATAAGTGAAATTGATGAAGCATAGTATATATACATATTTAACTTTTCACTTTGTTGTCAAACTGTTTTTCAAAACAGTTAAAACTTATTATTTTCCTACCAGCATGTGTAACATAATTTTTAGATTTCTTAATTTTTGCACATCTGATATAAAATAGTGTCTCACTATAATTTCCATTTCCCTGGTTACTAATGAAGTTTGTATGTCTGGTCACCATTCATGTTGCCTCTTTTCTGAAATTCCTTTCAATGTCTTTTGTTCTTTTTTTCTTTGGGTTGTCTTTTCCCCATAGGTAATCTTCACATACATCAATCTTTTATCAGGTACATGTCATAGTATCTTCATAAAATGCATAAAACCCCAATTATGGTGTGTTTTTACACTCTTTTATTGTGTCCTTTGAACAACAGTTATTACTTTCAATGTAGCTGTATTTATCATTCTTTTCTTTTATAGTTAATACTTTTTACATGTTCTTTAAGAAATCCTTCCCTGCTCTGATGTCATAAAAATAGTCTCCCATATGTTCTAAAAATTTGAAGGCTTTTTTTCACACAGAAAAAAAATCTAATCCATCTGGAATTGATTTATTTGCTTCTTTTTATACTGTGATGTACGGATTCCGTTTCTTTTTACTCCCCATCAGGGTTACTAAATTTCCTAGCACAACTTACTGAATAATCTTACCTTCTGGTCATCCGTACTACTACCGCTGATGTATCACATATAGCTTACATTCTTTTCCACTGTTTTGTTTGCCCATCCGCAGATGTTTGTTTTCCTTTAAAGTTTTATAGTTTTCTCTAAAAAGAAAATTTTAAGATTTCTCTTACATAACTTAGGTACTAAAGTTTTTAAAATTATGTTTTATGTTTGTGGTTGATTTGGGGAGTTACTTTGTAGTTTCATTTTATTTTCATCTTTCTTGCTAAACTCTTTTTTGTTTATTTTTAATCATATCATTTATAGAGAGTTTTAATTGTTTTCTAATCCTTGCATATTTTATTTCTATATATTCTATATCTACGCATATTTTAGATATTTACCCCTTTTATCTCAACTTTTATTAGTTTTTGAAAGATGTATATTTAAATCTTTTAAAAATCATGTTTATTTTGATGTTATTCTACTCATTGTAAAAATGTTCCTAAACATTTATATCTTATTGGTGGTATAAGATAAAACTATGTACACCAGTGTCCTGTTTACATTGGTATGCCATTTGAATCTATATCCTCTTTAATGCTTTTCATCTTGACTGGTGTATTTTTGCATCCTATAATTTTCACATTTTGTGTGTAATTGATTTTTGTTGTATTGTAAGTTTTATTATTTATAAACCTATCTGATAGTGTCTGTTGTTTCTGATAGTTTCTTTTTTTTTTTTTCTCTCTTCCAAAAATTTTATTGGGAGAAAACTACAAAGCATTTACAGTACAGTGTTTACAGTCACAATTTGTAGTGAGCTGATTTCCCAAAATATATTACCACTCAAGTTGACTTATCTTGTTACATTCAAAAACCTACTCTGTCAAAGTAGTCCAGAGAGTACATACATAGTGCTCC
>CAUYRT010061711.1:0-23922 GCA_963574885.1 Lepilemur ruficaudatus | reverse complement strand
TTAATTTCTTTCTTTCTATTTATAGTAGAGACGGGGTCTCACTCTTGCTCAGGCTGGTTTCGAACTCCTGACCTTGAGCGATCCGCCCGCCTCAGCCTCCCAGAGTGCTAGGATTACAGGCGTGAGCCACCACGCCCGGCTGCTATTAAGGAATTAATTTTTTAGGCACGACAACAGGGTTACAGTTCTTTAAAAAAAAAAAAAGTCCTACTCTCTTCTGTGTGGATGATGTATTTCATAATAAAAAAATTTTAATATCAAAAAAAGACCCCTTATCTCTTAAGAGTTGTAAATTACAGTATTTGTGGATGAAAGCATATAAAGTCTGGGATTTATTATATTTTAACATAATCCTTTGTTAGGTGCAAAGAGAAAGTGGGGGTAGGGTAGGAATTATAGATGAAACAGATTGGATTTATTTATGTTGATAATTATTGAAGCAGGGCTATTCATACATGGCAGTTCACCATACTATTCTACTTTTGGCTTG
The DNA here is from genome assembly GCA_963574885.1 of Lepilemur ruficaudatus. Classification (NCBI taxonomy): domain Eukaryota; kingdom Metazoa; phylum Chordata; class Mammalia; order Primates; family Lepilemuridae; genus Lepilemur; species Lepilemur ruficaudatus. Next base: position 23,432 of record CAUYRT010061711.1, on the reverse strand, counting down.
GAAATTTCCATAATAAAAAAGAAAAAAGGGGCAGAAAAGAGAAATTGGAAGCAGCAAGCATATCCTTTATGATGAACTTTAAAAAACCAATTTTATTTTTTTGAAACAGAATCTCACTGTCACCCACGTCTAGAGTGCAGTGGCATCATCACAGCTCACTGCAACCTCAAACTCCTGGACTCAAGTGATCCTTAGGCCTCAGCCTCCCAAGTAGCTAGGACTACAGGGGCATGCTACCACACCTAGCTAGTTTTTCTACTTTCAGTAGACACAGGGTCTCACTGTTGCTCAGGCTAGTCTTTTTTTTTTTTTTTTTCATGGTTCCTTCTTTTGCCTCAAAAAGTGACATTTATTCAAAGAAAAAAAAATGACAAGATGTCCATCCCTTGGCTCCCTTCCCTCCCCCCTCCTGCTGCTCCTCAGCCCCCCAAGATTGAACACTGGCTGGGGCTAGGTAGCAGGACAGCCCCTCTCAGATGAGGTCAGCAACATTGAGGGGCAGCTCCTCAATGGAGGTGTTGTAGAAGGTATCGATGTCTCGAAGAGTCCTCTTGTCTTCTTCTGTCACCATGTTAATAGCCACACCCTTACAGCCAAACCGTCCACCACGACCAATTCTGTGAATATAGTTTTCCCTGTTGGTAGGAAGGTCATAGTTGATGACTAAAGAAACCTGCTGCACATCAATGCCTCTGACCTATGGCAAGACAGACAACACCATCAGCACGTGAGTAAGAGGACAAAATCTACCCCCAAGGGACTCAGGGTATTCATGTAGGCAGCCAAGGGAAGGCAAAGGAAACAAGCATCCTCTGTCCCCTGAAGACCTTAGGCATGCCTGATTTTATTCCAAGTTGCTATCAGGCTAGTCTTGAACTCCTGACCTCAAGTGATCCTCCTGCCTCAGCCTCCCAGAATGCTGGGATTACAGGGGTGAGCTACCACACCCAGCCCACAAAAAAAAAAATTTTAGAGGAGATGATATTGACCTGATTTTCATGTCTTTGAGAAACCAAAGCATAAAGGGTTTAATGTAGAATCTCTTTTAACTGGCAAATGTAAGACTCCATCTCTGATGAATTATCTTTCAGAATAGCTAAGACTGACATGCTTGGGAGTAAAACATTGGCCCAGATGAGGATTTCCAACTTTATGATATTGATTTCCCTTTTAGTTGTAGAGGAAGTTTTACACTCATAGGCCTGATTTGCATCTAAATATAAATTACAGCATACAGCTGTAGATTAAGCACTAGCTGCTGCTCACCGCTAGAGGGACCCCTCTGATCCTAAGAGTGTATTTGCTCCACTCATTCAGCAGTTGAGTACGTTGAAGAGGGTATAACAAGGTCAGGGTAACAGAAAGACCATTTATGCCTACGTGTTCAGATCCAAGTGCTTTAGGGAAAAAAGTTTTCTCCTTATCCAATCCAAAGTAGGGCTAAGCCTGTGGGCTCAAATCAAACTCAAACCTTTGAAAATCCCCTATTCCTCTTCCACTTACTTGTTCTATCCTAAAGTTGTTTTTCTTACCATCTCAATATTCTCCCTTCCTTTCTAATTGTTGTTACTATCAACCTAGACCCACATCACCTTACACCTTAATTATTAGTCCAACCAGTCTGCTTTTTCTTTTTTCTTTTTTTTTTTTTTTTTGAGACAGAGTCACTCTGTTGCCCGGGCTAGAGTGCCATGGCATCAGCCTACCTCACAGCAACCTCAAACTCCCAGGCTCAAGTGATCCTTCTGCCTCAGCCTCCCGAGCAGCTGGGACTACAGGCATGAGCCATCATGCCTTGCTAATTTTTTCTATATATTTTTAGTTGGCCAATTAATGTCTTTCTGAGTTTTTTTTGTAGAGACAGGGTCTCGCTTTTGCTCAGGCTGGTTTCTAACTCCTGACCTTGAGCGATCCACCTGCCTTGGCCTCCCAGAGTGCTAGGATTACAGGCATGAGCCACCATGGCCTGCCAGTCTGCTTTTTCTACCCATTCTGATAGAACTGTAACAGATTAGTCCCTGAATTATTATTTTTTTTAGAGACAGGGTTTCACTGTCACCCAGTGAGTACAGTGGTGGCAGGATCATCGCTCACTACAACTTCGAACTCCTCAATTCAAGCCATACTCCTGCTCCAGCCTCCTGAGTAGCTAAGACTACAGGCAGGTACCACCATGCCTGGCTAATTTTTAAATTTTTTGTAAAGAGGAAGTTTCACTATGTTTTCCAGGCTGGTCTTGAACTGCTGACCTCAAGCGATACTCCTGCTTCAGCCTTACAAAGTGCTGGAATTACAGGCATTAGCCAGTATGCCTAGCCTGTCTCTGAATTATTTTGTATCAAATCCTATTTGGGGGCAAAAATATTTCATGGCTCCCCATTGCCTACAGTTTAAAATAAAAATTCCTCAGCCTAGCAATCAAGGTTTCCAATGTTGCCTCTATCCACACCTACTCCAATAGTCTCACCATGGTCTCTTCCTTGTTCTCTAAAACAGACCATTCTCAATGCTTCTATGTCCTTGTGCTGAGGTAAATCTCTTTCAACACTTTTAGCACACAATAACCTCTAATTTCCTTCTATTTTTATGTTCTGTACCACTCTTCCAGAGAACTTAAATCCTTGGCTGCATCACATGTAACATGTTGTTTTTGTGTATATGTATGCATGTATGTTCCTCCAGGACACTAGAAACTCTTGAAGGACAATTACTCCTTTTGACCTCCAACTACCCTGTGCATTGCCCATCAGCTGCTACATAAATATTTGTAGAATGATTTTAACAAGATAGACAATAGTGGTATGGAAAGGAACAATGTTTAGTAAACTTGCTTCTCCCCAAAGCTTCTTCACCTTCATGCCTTAGAAAGAGCTCTCTTCCCACCCTCTTTTTTGTCCAGTTTCCTATCAAAATAAATGAGCCTAAGCTCATCTTCATGGAAGAGGAAAACACAGAGCTGGGGGAAGCAGTCTCTATGATTTTTTAAGAGTGAAACTCGAGGACCAGATCAGGGGAAGGAAAGGGAAAGAATCCTAGGGTCTACCCACCTCAGACTTGCTTTTCCCAGTGTCTCTCTTCTTCCCTCCTAAACCTGAGTAAACTCTGAGCTTTGGATCCCCAAATCCCTCAGTTAAATTGGGCTGCAACCTAGGCCAGAGACCTACAGTAATTCCCTTCATAGTCACTCACAGCTTTTCCTTGTTAAGTTTAAGTTGTGAAGAAGGTGGGTGGCTGAAAAGTAGGGAAGGAAGCCATGGATTGAAGCTGGAGTGAGGAAAACTGGAAAGGATACAGCTTTTGTTCGGGGCAACGTGTACAAAACTGAGCCTGGGTGGAGTAGGAGGGTTGAACGGGCAGTATATGAAAAATCAAGAGTAAGAGATCTAAATAACTGATTAAAGTTTAATACATTAAAACCAGATATTTATCACTTATATTGCATTCGCCATTTCTGAACAATACAAAGTAGAGGCAAATAGTGACACCTCATAAAAATGCTGATTCCCCATTCCTTTCCCTAAGACCCAGCCCTCCCTCAAATATTCCCTCCCACCCCTTACAGAACTCTGTCCTGAATAAAACACTTAAATACATCATAAATAGTAAATTACGAAAAAAAATAGCAAGAATTCTTTCTTTCTTGTAAAAAAAAGAACACGGCAGCAAAGACAGGCAGCCAGAAACTGGCTGGGGGTGTCTAATATAGACAGTTATTTGGGGTATGGGCTAACCTACTATCAAGGTAGGGTGGGATGGGGAAGAGATAGTATGGGAATTCAACAATCTGCCTGAGACATCAGGCCCCCTTCTTCCCCTAACAAGAGTGAAAGGATCAGATGGAGGACCGTAACTATTGGAGACAGGGAGGAGAAAGCTTACATAGCCCCCATTTCCAACTTCCCTGCTTGAAGACAAGGGGGAGGACACGTGGCACAGCAATGACCTCACCAAGGCAAAAACCTGCTGGCTCTCCATGAATTTAAGAAAATACTCTCTAGCCTCATAGATATGGATTGCCTGTTAAACAGACACAGGTGTCCCCCTCTCCACCTTAGCTCCATGAACAGCAGAATCCTGCAGGAGAAGATGGGAGGAGCAAAAAAAATCTCCTTTGGAGAATGATCCAAAATTCACTTAAGTCTTCATATTTAGAAAAACAACCAGAATATATTTCAAATTGCAAAAAGTGATAATCATTACAGCCTGGCAGTGAGTAGGGTCCTGCCTAGGAAGGGCTCTGAACTCTCAGCCCCATGACTGCTCTACCATTTTAACAAAAGGGGTAAAGATTACCCCATGTTTCCTCTCTCCATTCCTTCAGCCTGTAAGAAATTCATCAAGAGAGGATTTGTTAAAGAGAAGCTGCTCCTGGCAACCACTACACTTCTATTTCATAAACACCAGGTCCCTTCTGAGGGAACCCTATGAATAGGTCATAGGCATCTCTTCAACACTTCTAAAGTTTTGATCTGAAACTAGCTTGAAATTGTGTATTGTTTGTTCTTTTCCTTTTTTAAGGAATAAAAAAAAAAGAAGGTTGGGAGGTGGTTAAACACCCATACTCCCCCCAAAAAACCTTTACAAAGTTTAACGGGTCTTCTTCCAGGTGCCAGAGAGAAAGACCAAAGTGGGGATAATGTGCCAGCTACTCTATCCTGAGGAAACTAAGAGTCCAGCTCCTCGTGAAAGGTAGATGAGGGGGAAGAAAACCGTCAAGTCTTGCAACTCCACTTCCAGCATAAAGAATTAGGGTTTGAAAAAAATTCAGTTGTGGAAGCCAAGGTTAGCCAGTTGAAAATTCGTGCCACCCAACTCTAGAGTGGAAGGGATGCTGCTGTCTTCAACTGTCCAAGGCACTGATGCCCATTCATGAGGAAGGGGAAGGAAAAGAGGTTCTTCTTCAGGAGGGTGATGGAGAGCTCCACGCACTTCCATTATCTCCTTTTTTGATGACCAAGAAGAAAATTCAGTATTGCCAAAGCAAGGACTGACATCTTGGATCACAGAGACGGTAGAATCTTATTCCAGGTCTTCTGAGGTTTTCTGCTCACTGAAAAAGGAAAAGGGTATAAACTTAAGGATGTAGAGTAAGAGAGAAAGTAGGAATGAAATTCAGGTTAATTTCAACCAGGCTGGCAAAGTTAAGTTTTCTTCTATTTCAGCCTTAGCTTCCAACTATAAGGTACCAAAAGCACAAAATTTTCAAAAAAGCAAGATTTAACTTCTCACTCCATTCCATCAGTGATTCTCTTTATTCCCTTCAGAGCATTTACCTCCCCCCACATTCCAGACACTCACATGGGTGAACTCTGATTCTGCAACTTCAAGCTTTTCCAAGGTTGTACTAAAAGGAAAAAAAAAAAAGAGGCAAAGAGGAAAAGAATTAGAAGAATTCTCCTGTCAAGCCAAATCTTACATTTTGCTTCTCTGTATTTCACTTCAGAATCAATTTAGGATTCAGAAAGAAGAGACTAAGAAGCTACTAGATTTAGAAGCACTTTGTTTGAATTAGCCTTTGGTGTCTTGAAAACTATAAAACATTTTCCTTTTTCTTTCCTGAGACAGAGTCTTGCTCTGTCACCCAGGCTGGAGTGCAGTGGCCTGACCACAGCTCACTGCAGCCATTAAGTCAAGTGATACTCCCACTTCAGCCTCCTGAGTAGCTAGGACTACAGGTATACGCCACCACAACTGGCTAATTTTTTTTATTTTTATATTTTGTAGAGACAAGGTCTTAAACTATGTTACCCAGGATGGTCTTGAACTCCTGGCCTCAAGTGATCCTCCTACCTGGCTTTCCAAAGTGCATGAGCCACTGAGCCCGGCCTCTAGTACTCTTTTTGTCAATTTCCAGGGGTGGTAGGCAGCCTCTAAGATAATCCTCAATAATCCCTGCCCCCTGATATTTGTGCCCTCATGTAATCTCTCCTCTTGAGTATGGACTGCACTTAGTCATTCTCTTCTAGTGAAGAGAATGCAGCACAAGGCATGGAATGTCAATTCCGAGATTAGGTTACAAAAAGCTTTCTGGACACATGTTCTCTTGTTTGCTTGCTCTGGGGGAAGCAAATGGGGGGAAGACTCTGAGGGATGTCAGCTGCTATGCTGTGAGCTGACCTATGGATGGGGCAATGTGACAAGAAACTGAAGGAGTACTGGCCAACAGCCAGTGGGGAACTGAGGCCTGAGTCCAACAGCCTTCAAGGAACTGAATCCTGCCAATAATCATATAACTGAACTTAGAAGTTGATCCTCCCCCAGGTGGGCTTTCAGTCTGACATCCTGACTAGAACCTCCTGAGAGACCCTGAGCCAAAGGCATTCACTCAAGCCACAGAAACTGAGCTAGTAAATGTTTATTGTTTTCAGTTGCTAAGTTCTGGGGGTAATCTGTTATACAATAGATAATACGGATTTTTATACCTGGAAGTAAGATGCTATTGTAACAAAAATCTAAAATGTGGGAATGGCTTTAGGGAGTTTCAGTGAAAACTTAGTGTCCTGAATATGCTGAATATGTAGAATGTTTGACTTAAAGAGGGTTCCCTGTGAGGGCTTGAAAGAAAGTGAGAAAAACTTCTCTGGAAATTGAAGAAGAGGAAATCGTTGCAATGTAGGGGCACAAAGTTTAGCAACAATTTCACTTGTAAGGCTAGGCTCAGTGGCTCATGCCTGTAATCCTAACACTTTGGGAGGCCAAGGCAGGAGGACTGCTTGAGATCAGGAGTTGGAGACCAGCCTGATTAAGAGCAAGACCCTATTTCTACAAAAGATACAAAAATTAGCCAGGCATGGTGGTGCATGGCTATAGTCCTAGCTACTTGAGGCTGAGACAGGAGGACTGTTTAAGCCCAAGAGTCTGAGGTTGTAGTGAGCTATGATCACGCCACTGCACTCCAGCCCAGGTGACAGAGTGAGACCCTGTCTCCAAAAAAAAAAAAAAACAAAAAAAAACAACAAAGTCATATGTAGTTATGTGAAAATTAGAGTATGCTCCTAATGTATTAGGTGATCTAGCTAAGAAGATTTCCAAGCAAAGTCCTAATGTCGCCTCCTGGTTTCTTCTTGATGCTTACAGTAAAATATAAGAAAAGAAAAACAAATTAAGGAATTAAGGGAAGGACTATTAAACAAAAAGGGCACAGTAGCTCACACCTGTAATTCTAGTGTTTTGAGAGGCCAAGGCAGGAGATCACTTGAGCCCATGAGTTTGAGGTTGCTGTGAGCTAGGCTGCTGCACTCTAGCCCAGGCAAGAGAGAGACTCTGTTTCAAAAAAAAAAAAAAGACAGACAGACAAAAAGATTAAGGGTATGTTTCACAGATCCCTTCAACTGAAAAATAGGGTCTCTAAACAACTTAAGGCTCATTAAGAAGATATTCCTGAGTGTGGCTTTTTTCTAATGGTATGAATCCCAAGGAAATTCACAGGAGGCCGACAGAATCTTTTCAGCATAGCTCACAGCAACTTAGAAATCCCAGGCTGAAGTGATCCTCCTGCCTCAGCCTTCTGAGCAGCTGGACTACAGATGTCCGCCACCATGCCCAGCTAATTTTTCTTTTCCTTTTTTGGTAAAGATGGGGTCTCGCTATGTTGCTCAGGCTAGTTGTAAACTCCTGGCCTCAAGCAATCCTTCTGCCTCAGCGTCCTAAAATGTTAGGATTATAGGTGTGAGCTATCATGCCCAGCCTCCACTTCTATATCATCAGAAACATACCAGCTTGGACCAAGTGGGACAGAAACACTGTGAAGTGAAAAGAAACCAGTGGATCCAAAATTCTACTGGAAAAAAGCAGGTTAAGAAAACCACTCAGTTGCAAACACATTCTAGCTTTCATGAAAAAGGAAGACTCAGAAGACAAAACCAGGAGTCCAGAGAATGGAGTCAAGAGCTATAGAGAATCATTCCTTTGCTTTGGGGCCTGATCAAAGAAACCCCAACGTTTCCTGGATTTTGGAATAGCCAATGAAATCAGTGACTTCTTTGTGCCTCCTATTTTCCCCTTTTTGTATAGGAATATGTATAGTGGTTATCTAATACCCATTACCACTGTTTGCTGGACATGTGGGGAGCAGATAAGTTGTCTCTTTCATTTCACAAATTGAAAGGAACTGTTCACGAGGAGCTGTGATTAAGGAATTATACCTACGGAGCTCAACCAAACCTAGACCTAATTTAGGTAACAAAATTCTGTACTCTGAGCCAATGCTATAATGGGATGAGACTTTTGGAGACCTTGGATATTTTGCACAGAGAGATGTGAATCACTGGGGGCCAGAGGGCAGACTATGACAGGCAGTTTCTAAGATGCCTCCCCGCCACTTTTTTCTTAGACAGAGTCTTGCTCTGTTGCCCCAGGTAGAGTGTAGTAGCATCATCATAACTCACTGCAACCCCAAATTCCTGGGCTCGAGCAATCCTCCTGCCTCAGCCTCCTGAGTAGCTGGGACTATAGGTGTGCGCCAAAACGCCTGGCTAATTTTTCTATTTTTAGTCAAGACATGTCTTACTCTTGTTCTTGCTCAGGCTGGTCTCAAACTTCTGACCTCAAAGTGATCCTCCCACTTCAGCCTCCCAGAATGCTAGGATTATAGGCGTGAGCCACCACACCTAGCCTGATGGCCCCCATTGATCCCTGACCTTGGATAATTCCTTCCTCTTGAGAATGGGCTACATTTAGTGAAAAGAATGCGGCACAGGTTAACAGAATGTCAATTCTGAGATTGGGTTTCAAAAAGACTATGGCTTCTGCTTAGGCACATGATCTCTTGTTCACTATGAGGGAAACTAACCGCCATATTCCGAACTGTCCTATGGAGAGGCCCATGTAGCAAAGAACTGAGAGAAGCACCCAACCAACAGCCAGCAAGGAACTAAGGCCTTCAGAGTTTGGCAACCCACAAGGAACTGAATCCTGCCGGTAACCACATAAGTGAGCTTAGAAGTCAACCTTCCCATTTGAGCCTTCAGACAAGAACCTAGCCCTGGCCAACAGCCTGACTGCTACCTTGTGGTATATCTTAAGCCAGAGGACCCAGCTAAACTGTGCCTGGATTCCTGACCCACAGAAACTATGATACAAACAATGGAGGCAGTTTGTTATTTTAAGGCCACTAAGTTTTGGAGTAATTTATTATGATATAATAGATAATATACTGGGTAACAACATTAAGTCATGATCTTTACTCTTAGACTCTTGAAAGATTGATGCTCCTTGTTTTTACCACCCAGAAATCTTTCCAGTCTTAAATCCTAAACTGAAAATTCTCACTTAACTCACCAAAAGATGATGGGTTAGTTTGCACATTTGCTTGAATACCAGAAAAGTCTGCACACAGAGGCTTACCCCCACCCTCTAAAGATGCAAAGATGTTAACACACTTTTCCATACAGCTAAAGATGAGCTCTTAGGAAGTGAATCTGTACAAAGTTAGTAAAGAGCAAAAGACAATGATCCCTTGAAAAAGAGAATTATGGAGCTTTCCAAGGACCTGAAGAGAGAGAGATTACATGAAGAAAGGGGCCAAGAAACCAACCTTGTAGTTAGCATTTGCAAAGTTTCTCCAACTACAGGTGAAAAACCAGGGTCAGGAATAGGCGAACCCTCACTTATTTCCTCCAAAGGTGGAGTCTGAGGTAAAACATCAGGACGACCAATGTGAACGCCTGGAAAAAAGAGAGGAAAAGATGGGGTGGGGAAAATGCAAGGAAAAATATGTTGCAACTTGGCTTTTCCTGCATGGAAATGGGGAGTAGAGGTCCTGGCCACACAAGGTAAGGGCTTAGAAGGAGGGGAGGGAGGGAGTACCCAGTCACATGGGGACCCCAGCCCTAGCGCTGACCTGGCTCCACTTCCGCCTTTGTTGTCACTTGTGCCTTGTGTTCCCCAGAGACCGATGGCTGGTAAGTAATGCTGGAGTTGCCGCTGGGGCCTGCTCGCCGAGAGAAAGATGAGCCAGACCGAAACTTTTTGGAAGGAGAGGGCTTCACTTCAAAAGGGAAAGAGAGAGCCTACTTAGCACCCACCTCAGAAACCATCACCAAGACACAGATACAAACTGCTAGTGTCCCCAACACACACCCAAAATTGTTCTTCTGAAAAGTGAGGGAAGGTTAATGTCAACAAAGGTGGGCTCTATGAACTACTACTGAGAAGATGGGGTTTCAGTTCACTTCACTTTAGAAAGAAGCAGAAAATCTAGATGAAAGGTGATATATACACATCTCCCCCCTCCAACAAGCAACCTTAATGGCTTTGCTTCCACCTGATAAAATGTCCTCTATTCCATAATTCCCTTGTTCTTTAATAGTATTCTCCAGTAAAACCTGACAAAGGCTTTCACTTTACATCTTCTCAGCACTCATGCATGCAGCATTGTGATAATTTACACTTGTTTATTAATCATTTTAAAAGGACTGACACGTCCCTTAAGACTATCTGGCACCTTGGTCCTCCTTGCCTCACTAAGGGACTATGGATGTCTATGACGAGGAGATACGAAAAAGCTGGAATTTGCTGCTGGCAGCAGCATTACAGATTTGTAAAAACAACAAAAACAACAAAAAAAAACCCATTCGCACTTCCCAACCAAGAAAGTTGGGGGAAGAGACTAAGAATACCTGCTAAGCAGAAATCACTTCTCCAAGGTCTGAGAATTCCTAGATACTTGAGATACACAAAGAAAATAGAACACTGATAATATCCTCGCCTATCTCTGTACATAAGTCTGGCTCTGCCTATCTCAGCCCGTAACATGGATCCTACATGCACAACTATATATTTTTTGCAATCCCACCAATTCCCCAGAAATGGCCCTCACCTCAACAACACACGTAGGAAGAGCGGGGGAAAAGCAGCAACTTGGAAACAACTGGGACAGACAGAGTGACTGACATGAAGACGAAAAGCAGCTCTCGAGAGATGTAGGTAGAGAAGGAGAGGCCTCTGGCTTTGGCAGCTCCCTGACAGAAGTGTCCTACTCCCCATCTCTTGGGGTAAGGGAGCCATTGGGGAGGGGTGTCATCTGGTAGAAACCACTTACAGGGAATCTTCTTGAACACTGTGTTGCACATGAAGCGCTGGAACCGTTCAGCGTAGAAGCCTGGGCGATGTACCGATACAGTGTCCTGCAAAGCAGAAGAGATGGCTACCGAATTAACAGAGAGGGAGGCCCAAGAAAAGGACCTCTAGTCCAAGGGCCATTTTACTCTAGATTGAGACCCTAGCAGAAGGTTAATATCCACAAATGAAATAAATAAGTGGAAGAAATTGAGGGAGCAAATCACAAGAGACAGAGGCAGAAGTGGGGAGAAGAGCCTCTAGCTATTACTACTCACCCCATCATGTACCAGGGCTTTCCAAGAGTGCTCCAACTTCTTAACAAACCTGCCAAGAAAAATTTTATGTCACATTCACATAGTTTTTCAATGAATGACCTTAATAGTTTTCTACTTAAGAAGCGGCAATGGTAATAGAAAACCCAAAAAAGACAGAAGCTAGGAAAACACATCCACTGGGGTATACTGGCTTTCCAAAGAACAGGCAGTGCTTGTTCAGCATGGAGACCAATATTGTTTCTAGGTAAGTTAATTATTCCCCGATGGGAAAAGGGTAGTTTATGTTTCTATGCCAAATCAGGGACAAGAATATTTACTATAAAGGAGACCTGGAGGTGGGTAGTTAAAATTAGGTAACACTCTGAATCAGTAAATCAAGTATTGTCCAGTCCTCATTAGCACCTGAAACTTTAGAGGAACAAAAGTGGGGTCTAACATATCAAGCTCCTCCCTCATCATTATGAGTTCACTATCTCTTAGTTCCATAGGCTAATACTTTTTAAAGGACACAGTGACCCTGTTGTTTTTCCTCTGTGGAAAAGGGGAACATGTTTCCAGCTGTATCCCAATGTGGAGCATGACTCATCTCATAGGGTTTTCACAAAGAGCCAGACAGATGGCATCTTCTACCCTGGTGCTTCCAAGGACTGACTCAGCTTTCCACAGAAGGCATATATTATATGTGGGGCATAAGGGGGTATGAGAGCTAGGAGACAAGCAAAATCAAGGAAATAAAACACTGGAAAACCAATGAGGTAAGAAGCCAGACTGCAACTCACTGTTCCTGCTTTCAGGAAGAACTTGGTGACCAACCCATCTAAAAGAAAAATGTGAGTGGCCATCTGCATGTCACTGTCTCCTAATTTGGGATCCATATGCTCCTCACCTGTAAGACTGCAGAATGTCAATTATGCCAATATAAAGCAGAAGCCTTTCTCCTTTACTATTCCGGGCAGGGATGCCACCCATACTGGGGAAGACAAAAAGAGACAAGTAAGAAAATTTGTTGGCTAGAGTCGGTAGAGGCTTCTCCCAACCTTGAGTCAAATCAGGACATGGAAAAGACCTAAACTTTAACTGTTTCATCCTCCATATATTTGGAGAGAGTGAGATTTTTCCTCCAATCCCAGGAACCACTCTGGAGTTAAGTATTATAATCTCATTTTCTCCAAATCTTTGCCTAACGTTTCCAGCCTAGAGAGAATCTAGTCACCACTACTCAACAAATTTGGGGAATGCTCCCCCAATTAACTCTAAATTTCCTCAGTACTTTCATACCTTAATTTGTGCCCACTAAGACACTCTTCTTGAGAATCATATTATAGGACACCTTAAAAATGAAACCACCTATGACATTTATGATATTTCATTAACTACGATTACTAGATATATGATGTAGAGAGATGCCTTATACAAAATCTATAATAAATTGTTTCTGCTATTCTAATATAATTTGCAGACATATCTAAGACTGAGTGTAAATTTTTAACTCTTCTCATCTTAAAAAGACATCTCCTTCCCAGATGTATTACAAACACCAAATTAAAGACATCTTCCTTTCCTTTTATATATATATATATATATATTTATATATATATATATATTTTTTTTCGGAGGCAGTCTCACTCTGTTGCCTGGGCTAGAGTGCCGTGGTAACAGCCTAGCTCACAGCAACTTCAAACTCCTGGGCTCAGGTGATCCTCCTGCCTCAGCCTCCCAAGTAGCTGGAACTACAGGCATGTACCACCACGCCCGGCTAACTTTTTCTATATATTTTTAGTTGTCTGGCTAATTTCTTTCTATTTTTTAGTAGAGATGGGGTCTCGCTCTTGCTCAGGCTGGTCTCAAATTCCTCAGCTCAAACGATCCGTCCGCCTCAGCCTCCCAGAGTGCTAGGATTACAGGGGTGAGCCACCGCGCCTGGCCTCCTTTTATATTCTTAAGAAAGTTCATTCTGTAGTTCTATAAGCATTAATGTTGCTGACATAACTGCTGAATCAATGCTACTCCACTCCTTTCTAGAAGTGGGGTCCCTTCCTCAAGAAAAAGTGCTATGAGCCTATCTTCTTCCTGGTGCCCCTGAGCCCACTCACTGGTCATCGGTCTCCATGGTGCCACCCCGTCGAGCCTCGCCCTGGATGGATTCCATGGCTGTAGAATAGAGAGCCTTTTGGGGGGCTGGTCTGCGAGTGTCAACCAAGTATTGTGTTTCACTGCTTAGGGTCTCTCGTTGTGCATGATCTATGTTGTGAATTGACATCAAGAGGCTATAGTCCATTATCTTGAAGCTCTGTAGCACCTAATGGAAAGAAAAAACATGATCCGAGCCTTGGATGAATATAAGGATATTTTTCAGGATCTGACAGCTTTCATGATCTAATTATTGATGATGATAAACCTCCAGGGCTAATCATACAATTATCTTTTGCTCCTCCTACTTCTTGGAGAAGAGTATGTTAACCTTCTTTGGTCAGTCTTTATTTACATCCCCTTAGCTGGCTCTCATTTGAGTAAACACAAATTATTTTTTCATGTCCCACTGTCTAGCCCAGTGGTCGCCAACCTTTTTGGCACCAGGGACCAGTTTTATGGAAGACAATTTTTCCATGGACTGGGAGGAGGATGCAGTGGCGGGTGGGGTTGGCAGAGCTCTGCGGCCGTGCACTGGTACTAGGGGTTGGGGACCACAGGCCTAGCTCATAAGACCTTCTTTGTTCTTTTCATGAATCTTTTCTTGAAAAGAACACTATATTCTCAAGGGAACAAGGAATGCATATTTGTGCTACAAAGAATCCACAATGAGGGTCCAGTAAAAGTATACTTTGTGACAGAGTAGATCTGCTGCAGGATCTTATATGACCAGCTCTAATTTAGTTCAACATTTATTGAATACCCACCATGTGTAGGCACTGTGCCTGCTTATAAAGATATAAAGATACCTGAGAAAGACTTTCTGTCCTCCAGGATATTATAAATTCAGAAAGTGATACAAATGTAAAATAAATGCAGTATAGTCTATTATGCACAACAGTAGAAGCGTTTATATGATAGAGTATAAAGAGGTCAAGAAATGATATCTAAGACACTGATGTGATGTGTCATATTAAGGTGCAGGGACTACACATCCTATTGTTCTCAACCCCTTCTATACCCCAGAACAAGGTGGCAAAGGGTATACTCCTATCAGTTCCAGTAGCTTACTTTGGCAGTGTAGCTCAATCAAGTATGTCTTGGTAGGTGGGTGGAATAAGGGATGAAGAGAGCCTGGCATTGACTCCTGTGTGCAATTTGAAAAACCTATGGCCCCAATAGTTGAAAAAGTCTCCATTCCTTGCAACCAAAGGAGACAAACTGAAATAGGCATTATCCTAAAAGGAGATGCAGAGTTAGTAAACAAGGTTAAAGATGGATAACATTATGCACTAAACAGAGGAAGATAATCCCACAAAAGCAGTTTGGAAAAAAAAAAAAAGCAGAGATGCAGAAAATCAGTAGGGAAAGGTGTGACAAAAACCAAAAGAAAATATGTTAAGAAAAGTGGAAATAGTCAACTGTCAAATGCTGCAGAAAAGTCAAGGGAAGACTGAGAAATACTCTCTATTTGACATCTCGCTGGTCATTGGGGAGAGCAGTTCTTTTGAAGTGGTGAGAGCAAAAGCCAGGACACAAAGGGTTGAGGGAGGAATTAGAGATGAGAAAGAAAAAGGAGAAATGGAACCATCAATTTGTCAAAGGTATTAAAAAGTCCTCCTAAACTTAAGATAGAAAGGATGAGCTTGCTTTCATATGGAAAGAAAAGAGCCAGGAGGGACTAAAGCTAGAGGAGGGAAAGGAAACAAGTGGTGAATGAGATCCTAGAGAATCCAGAGGAAATGTATCCAGAACAGAAAAAGGACTGACTTGAAATAAACTACCAAGTTGAGAAGAAAGGAGATTAAGGATTTTTAAGTGGAGATACATTTATAAATTGGTGATGGGGGTAGCATAAATGGATTGAACAGGATACAAAGTTAAGGCAGTTTGTTGAGCAACAAAGGTGGGGAGACAGGAGCTAGAAATGGTTTTAAGATTCCAGAAGAGATTTTGGAAGAACGAATGAAAGGAGGAAAGAAAAGAATGAAAGGAAAGAAAGCAAAGGAAAGGAAGGAAGGAAGGAAGAGGGAAGGAGGGAAGGAGGGAGCGAGGGAAGGAAGGAAGAAAGCAAGCAAGCAAAGAAAAGAAAGCAAAGAAAGCAAGAGAAATGGCTTTAAGAGGGTGTCAAGCATCTGAAATCCCTGTTACGAGCAATAGGAAATGGACAGAAGAGCAATACTGAAGGCCTAGGTGGGGATGGATATCATAAATCTGTAGAAATGCCAGTATACACAGTTGTGTGATTTTCTTCAGCAGCACTCAGCTTCCAAAATGTAAATTTGGATTCGGCAGGCAAGACCAGAGGAATAATGGTGCTGGTATGAAAACAGAAGAACATTTGACTATGAGGCACAGCTAGCTAGAGAAGGAAACAAAGCCCAGTGGGAGGATGAAGCAAGAATAAAGTAAAAAATGCAAAGGTATGTCAATGAGCTAATTAAAGGTTATTTTAAATAAAGTCTGGGACATATGGAGCTAAGGAACAGAGTCCCATCTCCCACAGACTTAATACCGAAGAACCACCAAGCTGTTTTAGCGATTGAGATTTATGGTACCTGAGAGGGAAATATGACAAACTCACCAGACAGTCACGCTGCAGGGTCTTACAAAGAGCATTATACATGTCAGCATCCAAAAAAAGACCATCAGGGATGTCTTGTAAGAAGTCCAGGTCTTTAAAGGTGGGGAGAGGCTTGTCTCGCTCTTTTTGGGAAGCCCGTCGTTTGTAGGTTGAGCCCTTGAGGTCATATTTGATATGCATTTTGACTGACCGGGGTAAGAGATTGTTCATCACCACAATTCGAATGTTCTTTCCACCTGCCTGCACACAGTACAGTCCATAGAATTTAGGCAACAAAGTCCGAGGATTCTGGTTGAGGTTCTGAGAGCACAAAAGTAAAAAGCCATAAGAGAACAAGTTAGCTGTTTTTCAGTGAAACTCAAGGACAAAAGTTGCCACCCATCCTCCCTTTCTCTCCTATGTGGGATTCAGACACAATCTGTCTGCCCATAAACTCACATCATATTTGTTTAAGATTTCCTAATGCATCTATTTCAATGATGAGATCACCACCAAGCTGAACCACAGACCCTCTGATATAGTAATCAGTCAAGATATCAAACATATGGCTGATATATTCCTTCAGAAAGATTTAACAGAAGGGTATACCCTTACTTAGCCCTTGGTATATAGTATATTCTTGGGAGTATTATGGGAGACAAAGAGTGTTCCCTAACTTTTCCAGATCCTCCAAGAGCTATCAGAGTGAGACTGTATAGAGTAATATCAAGAGAAGTATTCACTTCATTTCCTAAACTAGGAACTGGACTAAAGAACAGAAAACAAAAACATCTTTAATCTTGCCCCTGGGGTAGGGACAGTCTAAGCCAAATAATATTTAAACTAGAACAGATAAACAAAACCCTTTTTAACCACAGAGAGGCAAAACAGGGTAAGAAGCACAAAAATGAACCACATTCTTAAGACAGAAGCAATGACATTGTTCTGCTCTGCTAAGGTAGCTTCCCCAGCCTTGTCCAGGAGTGAGCAGCA
Source organism: Lepilemur ruficaudatus (assembly GCA_963574885.1). Lineage (NCBI taxonomy): Eukaryota > Metazoa > Chordata > Mammalia > Primates > Lepilemuridae > Lepilemur > Lepilemur ruficaudatus. Next base: position 6,410 of record CAUYRT010061711.1, on the reverse strand, counting down.
CATGCGGCCAGTGCTCCTTTCCTCTTTACCATGTAGTATCCTGGAAGCAGCTTCTGCAGAAACTCTGCCTCTTTATGTTGGACCGTCTTAATGATGAATTCATCATCGCTGGACACATAGAAGAGGGAACCACTAGCTCCAGAGCTGCAGAGTTCAATCAGTGGTTCACTGCAGAGGGAGCACTACAGCAAAGAGAGAAAAGAATAAGAGATCCAGACACGCCAGGGCCTGCCCAACAGAGAAACCAAATATAGATGCAATTCTGTGCTAAAAAAAAAAAAAAAAAACTAGAGTGAGGCTATGGGGAGAGAAGGCCTCATCTTTTGGAAATATCCCTCTGGCTGGTGCAGTGGCTTACACCTATAATCCTAGCACTTTGGGTGGCCAAGGCAGGAGGATTGCTTGAGCCCAGGAGTTTGAGACCAGCCTGGGCAACATAGCAAGACCCTGTCTTTACAAAAAAATAGAAAAAAAAAATTATCCAGTGGTGGTGCACGCCTGTAGTCCTGGCTACTCAGGAGGCTGAGGTGGAAGGATTACCTGAGCCCAGGAGTTTGGGTTACAGTGACTATGCCACTGCATTTTAGCTGGGGCAAAAGAGCAAACCCTGTCTCTTAAAACAAAAAAAACAAACAAAAAAGAAAAAAGAAAAATTAAAATATCCCTTTGATATTGGAGTTTCAGTGTCCTGAGATCCAGAAGCTTACCAAATAATCATCAGGCCGGATGCCAAATAGCTCCCGAAAATAGCGGAAGGCAACAGGTGCATACGTCTTGAAACGAAAGTCATTGTAGTGATGAGCAGGCGTTAGGTTGCTTCCTTCACTGTGAGGTTAAATAGAAAAAGATGTAACTTCCCAGTCCCTATCATCTATGGAGTCTGCCCTAAGAAGACACTCAGAGTCATGGGGGTGGGGGGGAGGATACATCCCTCCTGAGACAACCAGAGGGCTTAGATGAGTTACTCAGTGGGACAAAGGCACAACATGGAGAACAAGACGTGGGCATAGGGGATCACACTTCCTACTACCCAATACATTAGGCTGTTTTTTAGGGATCACTCTACAGTCCAGAGGTTAATGGAAGTATCTAGAGCTGCAGTCCCCAACCCCCAGGCTGCAGACCGGTACCAGCTGGTGGCCTATTAGGGAGTGGGCCACAGAGCTCTACCGCCTCTGCTCTCCAAACTCTCCAGCACCCATCACCTTGATTAGGACCAGGTTAAGGATTAGTCAGACCTGAACCACAAAAACTGCCCTGGGTTGCTATGAAGAAGCCAGATTTTCCAGGGCATTCCCCTGAACATTAACTTCGGTACCTGGGGAAAAAGATACTCTCCACTACGTAGAAATCTTGCATGAGGACATCCCGCTCAGGTTTGGTACTCAAGCTCCCCACAGTGTGAGTAATGCCCAACTGGATGGCACCTTTCAAGGCTGATGAGGTTGTCTAAGAAACAGAAAAGAAATGAGAGGAAAGTTCCTAGTATTAAATCTGACCATAGCAATAAAAACTCAGAATGGAGGAGCTAGAAGAAGCACTTGAAAGCAAATGCCCTTTAGTCTGAACCACTATTCAGACTAAACTGGGACTATCCAGCTTGTCCATTCCTCATGCTTTACTTTGCAATTAGGCCTTACAAAGACTGCAAAGACAGTGAATACACAGAGTAGCAAAGGTGGGACTATCTGAGCCAGTCTCAGCTAGGCAATGTGTTCCTTCCTATCAGTCTGCCTAAATAAAATTCTGTATCTATATTTGTAGATACAGAAGATACATTGTATCAAAAGAATAATCTTAGTTCTCATTCCTAAAATTCCTGCCCCCAGAATATATCTGGGGCCCTCCAAACATTTATCTCATATAGAATGTAACTAAAATCAACCAATATTCTGATTTGACTACCTGACTACAAAAGCTCCAGTCCTATAGGGCTGTGGTCCCCAACCTTGTACTGGCCTGTGGCCTGTCAGGGACCAGGTTGCAGAGCTCCACTACACACACTACCACCCCTCCCCTGACTTCCATGGAGAAACTGTCTTCCATGAAACCTGCCTCTGGTGCCAAAAAGGTTGGGAATCGCTGCTCTAAGGAAGAGTCTGACTAGTGTCTCAAGGACAATAGAGTGGCAAAAAAAAATGCTAATTGAAGAAGAAAACATGAAAGATTCAAATTATTTCTGAAAGAAGGATTTAGAATGATCATAATATGGTCAAAATACAAATACTACAGCCCTACTCTTATAATTCAGGATTCTAATCCCACAGGAAAATATCACATCAACTAGATTTGTGTGCTGTCCAGTACTGTAGCCACTAGTCACACATGACTATTTAAACTGAAGTTAATTAAAATGAAATAAAAATCACTTCCTTGGTCTTAATAGCCACAGTTCAAATGTGGCTAGTGGCTAGCATATTGGATAGCACACACATAGCATATTTGACTGTAGAAACCTCTATTGGACACCTTTGCTCTAAATTATCTCCTTTATCCCCAACTCCCACCAGACATTACTCATATTTCTACTTAGTTCTCAGTGGACATTAAACATTTTAAGTATTTCAAGTGTTTGCCTCCCCAGTTAGACTATAAATTCATCTTTTTATCTCAATGTTCAACACATAAAAAGAGCTCAACAAGGTCGGGCATGGTGGCTCACGCCTGTAATCCTAGCACTCTGGGAGGCCGAGGCGGGAGGATCGCTCAAGGTCAGGAGTCAGAAACCAGCCTGAGCAAGAGCGAGACCCTGTCTCTACTAAAAACAGAAAATTAATTGGCCATCTAAAAATATATAGAAAAAATTAGCCAGGCATGGTGGCGCATACCTGTAGTCCTAGCTACTCGGGAGGCTGAGGCAGGAAGATAGCCTGAGCCCAGGAGTTTGAGGTTGATGTGAGCTAGGCTGATGCCACGGCACTCTAGCCTGGACAGCAGAGTGAGACTCTTGTTGAAAAAAAAAAAAAAGAAAAAAAAAAAGAGCTCAATAAACGTCTCTTGAATCGATGTGGGCCTCACAACCTATTTTGGGGATAGTCAGGTCCATGAGAATGTGAGTTAGTCCACCTCTGCTACTTGGGACAATGAAATAAAGCCAGAGAACAGACACAAAATTTACATGGGCCAGAAACAGGAATCCAAGAAATCTTTATGATCTGTATCTGATAAAGTACAGATGCTAAATGGGAGGGTTTTTTTTTTTTTTTTGAGACAGTCTCACTTTGCTCCCTGGGCTACAGTGCCGTGGCATCAACCTAGCTCACAGCAACCTCAAACTCCTGGGCTCAAGCGATCCTTCTGCCTCAGCCTCCCGAGTAGCTGGGACTACAAGCATGTGCCACCATGCCCTGCTAATTTTTTCTATATATTTTTAGTTGGCCAATTAATTTCTTTGTATTTTTAGTAGAGACAGGGTCTTGCTCTTGGCTCAGGCTGGTTTTGAACTCTTGACATTTGAGCGATCTGCCCACCTCGGCCTCCCAGAGTGCTAGGATTACAGGATTAGAGCCACCACGCCGGCCTCTAAATGGGAGGTTGAACACTGTTCCTTGGGAAGCCTAAACATCTCCAAATTAGTCCAGAACTGAAGAACTGGGATCACTCCAAGATCCAGGATGCTTGTTTCCTGTTTCCCCTTCACCAGTTCAATTTCCTCCTTTGCTATCACTACTACCTTTCCCATCCATTTGATAACTAGTGCTCAAAAAAGCAGGTGTTCTAGGCACTATTCACCAATTGAAATGACAATCTTAAATTAAAAAAAAAAAAAAAGGAAGGAAGGGACTCAGCACAGTGGCTCATGCCTGTAATCCTAGCACTCTGGGAGGCTGAGGAGGGAGGATTGCTCCAGGTCAGGAGTTCAAAACAAGCCTGAGCAAGAGCAAGACCCCATCTCTACTAAAAATAGAAATAAATTAGCTGGACAACTGAAAAGACATAGAAAAAAAATCAGCCAGGCATGGTGGTGCATGCCTGTAGCCCCAGCTACTTGGCAGGCTGAGGCACGATTGTTTGAGCCCAGCAGTTTGAGGTTGCTGTGAGCTAGGCTGACGCCACAGCACTCTAGCCCACGCAACAGAGTAAGACTCTGTCTCAAAAAAAAAAAAAAAAAAAAAAAGGAAGGAAGGGAAAGGAAAAGAGAAGAGAGAGAAAGAAAAAAAAACATCTGACCTGCTTCCTATATCGCCAGGCTGGAATCTGGCCTTCAATTCACATACATCCAGAAATGGAGGAAAGATAGTAAGACTTCAAGATACATGGTTCCCTGTGGCAAGGTAAGAATGGCCTTCAGGGACTATTTACATGTTTATACCTAACGGGAAAACCCAGTTTCTTTGGCTCAGTGAAATAGCAAACAAGATCGGATTTGTTCATTAAAAACATTCTCATTTAAATACAAATATACAAACAGGAAGCAGTTCACCCTTTGAAAAACAAATTCTAAAGTCCAAGTTGTATGATGTATAAAGACTCAGAATATCAAGAAATGGGACAGGATGTGGAGAGTAATATTAAAGGGACGGTGCTGAGGCTCCTGAAGTAAAATGAGAAGTTTCCATCCAGAAACACCTTTTTATATGTTGTCTCTCCTGAAGAATCAACACCCCGGTGGCCTATTTTCTTCATGGGCATGCCAGAGGTATAAAGCACCTAGAAGAAGAAGAGTAAAGATTAGTATGATTCCCATGTAATACACCAAATAGCTACCATGATGGTATAACAAAACAAAATAAACCAAAACGCTCAATATACCCTTTCTAGATCCAGAACATTTTACAACATCTTCAGAAGACCCACCCCCCCATGTAAACACACAGCTATAATGCTGCTTCCCAATGAATTAACTATCTAAAAGACCACAGAAGAAAACTCGAAGGGACATACATTTCACCTTTGACCCTCAGAAAAATGACAGAGAAATAACTAACATCTAGTTGTTAGGAAGAAATGTTGCATTAAAGAAAAGTAGAGGCTAAGCATGGTGGCTCACGTCTCTAATCCTAGCACATTGAGAGGCAGAGGTGGGAAGACTGCTTGAGCCCAGGAGTTGGAGACCAGCCTGCACAATAGTGAGACCCTGTCTCTCTCTACAAAAAATAAAAAAATTAGCCAGATGTGGTGGCCCATGCCTGTAGTCCCAGCTACTCAAGAGTCTGAGGCAGGAGGATTGCTTGAGCCTAGGAGTCCAAGGCTGCAGTGAGCTATGATGATGCCACTGCACTCTAGCCTGGGCAACAGATAGCCCATGTGTCAAATATCAAATAAACAAAAAGAAAAATAGAAACAGGGGAAGTAGGGAATAGCAACCACAGAAAAAAGGATAAACCTCCCAGTTTACAAAAGCAAGACAGGTTAGAAGTGAGGTTCCACAGACTCGTTCTTTTTTTTACCAGCATCCTTACAGAAATTACTATTCCTCTAATCCTCAACCCAACCTCAGTGGTATTTGCTCAAACTGAATTCACTAGCAGAAATGATTTAGCCACTGGCAAATCCAACTAATTCTACATCCCAGAAATTAAAAGGCTGAGGCAATAAGATGGCTTCTCTGAGATAAGGACCTCAGTTTCTTGAAGAGATTTTTGAGAACATGTTGCAACATTGTTTGAAGACTATTCCCAAGAGCCAAGATGCCAGCACAACAGACACGAAAGTACTCTTCATGAATGTCCATACTCATCAAGTTAATAAGCCAGAAGGCAAAAAGACTATTAGAAATAGGATGTCATAATCTTAAGACCAGATATTCAAGTTCTACTATTCTTGCCAAGGCCCTTAGTACCAGAAAATCCTCAGTACATCACCTGACAGATCTTGGAAGATATTCTGAAAGAATAGTCTGAATTTCCAGGCCAAAAGGGCCAGCATTCTGAGGTCCTTGCCACAAAACTTAGGAGAGATTTAAGAAGTGAGAAAGATTAGGAAATACTTCATGGGAAGAAAGTTAAACGAGCCGAAGATATTCTGAGCACAAAAAAGAATCTTGGGAAATTATGGCGACTAGGAGGCAATAACAACAAATCAAAGAGTGAGCTTTAGTGTTGGACTGCCTGGTTTTAATCCCAGCTTTATTAATCCCACTTACTTATTAACTGTATAACCTTCACTTTTTTCATCTGTAAAACATGGATAACAACAGTACTTAATTCACTGGGGTTGTCAGTAGGATTAAACAGGAATACCTATCTATAAAGGGCACTTAGGGACAGTATTTAGTCTTTGGTACACATTGCCTTTGATATATTAAAAATGCTCAATAAGCCGGGAGCGGTGGCTCACGCCTGTAATCCTAGCACTCTGGGAGGCTGAGGCGGGCGGATTGCTCAAGGTCAGGAGTTCGAAACCAGCCTGAGCAAGAGTGAGACCCCGTCTCTACTATAAATAGAAAGAAAGAAATTAATTGGCCAACT
>CAUYRT010061710.1:0-12040 GCA_963574885.1 Lepilemur ruficaudatus | reverse complement strand
CTGGATGGAGCTGAAACCCATTCTACTAAGTGAAGTATCCCAAGAATGGATGGACAGGCACCACATGTACTCACCAGCCAATTGGTATTAGCTGATCAACACCTAAGTGGACACACAGGAACAACATTTATTGGGTGTCGGGCATTGGGAGGGGGGAGGTGGGGATGGGTATATACATACCTAATGAGTGCGATATGCACCGTCTGGGGGATGGTCAGGCTTGAGGCTCTGACTGGAGGGGGGAGGGGAGCAAGGGCAATGTACGTAACGTTAACATTTGTACCCCCATAATATGCTGCAATTAAAAAAAAATAATAATGTTTATTTAACAATCTTCATAAATTAAAATGCAATGTCCTTGAAGGATAATGCATTTTTAGGCATTTTAAACATTAAAATAATAAGCATTCAAATGCTAGTATTATTGAGTTCACCACTCTTTCCAGCAATATAGAAGGATAAAAGATGATAAGAGAAGGAAAGAATAATTTTAAAAGCAAGAAATGCCCTAGGAGAGGGAGGCCTGGAATGAGAATGTCAAGACAGGTATAAAGATTTAAAGTAGTCTACAAAGAAAGGAAGAGAAAAAGGGAGGGAGAAAAATCAGGAGTGCAGAAATGAACCTGGCTTAACATTCTGAACCGTCAATCAGAGCCTTTCCTTTGCAAGTGCGTGGCAAGATACCATCTCTCTCCAGTAAACTATTTTTCCCATGAGTCAAGATGGGGGATGGGAGGGGACAGTTTTCTCTGTTTCGAAAGCATGTCTGTGACCCTCAAGCAATGTGCCTGGCTAACAGCCTTGGGTGACAGCTGACACTGCCAACTTTAGTAGAAAGAAAAGAGCCTAAGGAAACTGAGTGAACATAGGAAAATATGAATAGCTACCGCTATAACTAAGAACAGTTGTCAAGGAACAGGTAATTATTTCCCCAAATCCAAAGTTGCATTTTCATATTATTTTGTATTACTGAGTCACTGGGAATGCACTAAAATGAAAAATTAGCTGCCACTTGTAGTATGAAAGCCATTTTAGGTAGCAACTTGTTTACAGTTGGATCTCTAATCTCTGATATTATGCTTTGTAAATAATAAGTATTCATTAAATATTTATTTGAATGAATGAATATTGATTATTTACTTGAGTAGTAGGAAAGAAAAGAAAACTAAAGTATTTTTTATTCTCTTGGGAATATGCACATCAGGGACAATTGGGGCAATTGTTTAATACCTAGGAAATTAGTTTTTCCTCTCGTAAAAGTTGGTAAGGTTTTTCTATAAAGCCTTGAGTTGTTCCTAAAATTGCTCATTTAACAATTAATCCCTACTAACAAGACAAAAAGACATATAACAGATCCGTGTATTAAGTCATTATTAACTACTGGTATCCCTGTGAGAATGAATTTATCACATTTTCTTTTACAGGATGGATATCTGGGAGCAGCTGCTTGAAATATGAATCTCAATGAGGGTAAGTTTTGACATGAAGAAGAGGGGAACTCCCTGAGCCTCATCTAATGGGATTCCTGAACAAATATAAATTTGGGTACAGGAAGGCTTGAAACTGCAGAGAGGTGCTGAAATGGACAGCAATAAATGCCAACGAGAAAGGTAGGGTATTTTATAATTTGTTTGCAAAGATTGGTTTATACAGGTCCGTTTGTTCCTAGATATTACTTGGACAAGTAGATATATCAGAAACTCAGAGAACATGAGCAGCTGCGTTTGGTAGGTAATTGGTAAATTGTTAGGGAGAGGTGATTTGAGGAAGGAAGCAGCAGAAATTTTTCAAAGAAGAGGTCATGAAGTTATGCCTGGGAGAGATTCAAGATTCAGTGCAAAGAGCACAAGTGAGTCCGGCTGGCAAGGAAAGGAAATGCCTCTGGGCTCTGTCCATGATCCGGACCATCAAACAGCTAAGTCAGGTTTACGCTTGTGTTCTAGAAAACTTTTCCTTATTCCACTTCAAAGGGTTTAGGAACCCTCTCCCAAAACTGGCTTAGAAATACTTTCGTTCACCTAAATACAGGAACAACAAAACAAAGATGCACTTTTATGTTTTAAACTTTTCGTCTCCTTATTTAGAGATCATTTGAAGTACAAAAAGCAGAACTAACACTTTTAAATGAATGTGCTGCTATTAAAATTCAGAATAATATGAAATGATCAGCATGAAATACTATTTAACAGCATTTAAACACTATTTAACCATTTTCTTCGTTTTGAAAATGGGACATTTCAGTATGGTAGGGAAAAGCAAAGAAGGATGAGGATGGGAGAAAAACACTTCAAAATTGTCATAATTTCTTTCAGAATAAGAAAAAATATTATCTACACCTCAAGGCAGTATTGTTGAGAAACTGCATAACAGATCTATGATTTATGTTTTGTTTTGTTTTTATTTGATACCTTTATAAATATGGCTTCTAATCAAAGAATTAGAAGCATAAGATTTGTATTAGATAGTTCCTGTAGAAGCCTTCTAGTAAGATGCCAAAGGCACAGTTATGTTAATAAATTGATTATCAAGTAAAAGAAGTTTAAATGCATGTGAGCTGGCTTGCTAGGATGTTTTCATTCAGGTTCCAATGCCAGCTTCTTATGACACTTCTCTCTTCAGGAACAATTGCTCTTGACTTGGCTCAAGGCAGTGATGAGAAATCACACAGCAATAACAACATTCATCCTGCTGGGATTGACAGATGACCCTAAACTACAAGTTGTGCTTTTTATATTTTTGTTCGTCACTTACATGTTAAGTGTGACTGGGAACCTCACCATTATCACCCTCACACTTTTGGATTCCCATCTTACAACTCCCATGTACTTTTTTCTCCGAAATTTCTCTTTCTTAGAAGTCTCATTCACCACTGCCTGTATTCCTAGATTTTTATACACTGTGACAACTGGAGATAATATTGTTACCTATAATGCGTGTGCTACCCAATTATTTTTTGTTGTCCTCTTTGGAGCGACAGAATTTTTCCTCCTGGCTGCCATGTCCTATGACCGCTATGTGGCCATTTGCAAGCCCCTGCATTATACAACCATCATGAACAACAGAGTCTGCACTGCACTCGTCCTCTGCTGCTGGCTTGCTGGCCTGTTAATCATCCTCCCACCTCTCAGCATAGGCCTTCAGCTAGAATTCTGTGACTCAAACGTGATTGATCACTTTGGCTGTGATGCATCCCCCATTCTACAGATAACCTGCTCAGACACAGCATTTATAGAGAGAATTGTGCTGAGTTTTGCTGTGCTCACACTCATTATTACCCTAGTATGTGTAGTCCTCTCCTATACATACATCATCAAGACCATTGTAAAATTCCCTTCTGCCCAACAAAGGAAAAAGGCATTTTCTACCTGCTCTTCCCATATGATTGTGGTTTCCATCACCTACGGCAGCTGCATCTTCATCTACCTCAAACCTTCAGCAAAGGAAGGAGTGGGCATTAATAAGGTGGTGTCTGTACTAACTACTTCAGTTGCCCCTTTGCTTAACCCATTTATTTATACACTTAGAAACAAACAAGTGAAAGACGCATTCAAAGACACAGTAAAACACATTGCACTTCTCATAAAGTAAGAAATCGTTGATTTTTTTTTTGAGGCTAAGATAAATTAAATTTAAATCTGAATAGCCCAGGAGCAACATTAATGAATTTGCTAAATATGTGGTTTCTTTTTATTCTGTAGATTCAACAAGTTAATCTTTCACCAGGAACATTTTTTCTCTTATAATACAAAAGCCAAAATCAAGCAATTTATTTCTCTTTCTTACAAGTTTATTTCAGAAGGGTTTATTCAGTTATTGTATACTCCAGAGATTAGATTCTCAAAAATGCCCGATACCTATTGTAAATAAATAAAAGTTATACCTCTGGCCATATGGCCTTCTCATGATGTATAATCTAAATACCCAGAAACTATTTCTCACTTGCTGGGGAATACTTCAGTACCTAGCCCCCAACTGTTCAAGAGTAATTAAATATTCTCTACTGAAACTTAAATCGTGATGTAAAAAAAATTATGCACTCCAGAGCTCTCTTTTAAAATTGTCCATTTTTCAAGAATGAGTAGAGAGAGCTAACGGGGCAACTTCAAAATCAGTGGAGATAATTATACTCTTCCTTTTAAACTAATTTATCCACAAAAAACATTTCTGCTAGCCTTTATGGAAATTATTTGTATATACCGAATCCTGAAATATGCTATAAGTACACAAGAGAAAAAACAAGATTTCCAATTGCCAGATGTCTTCCACTGACATTGCTATTGATGGTATTTAGACATATGGTGAAGGAGAATAAGCCCCAAATTTAGAGGCAGGATAACTAAATTGTGAATGGGTAAATTCACCAGTTATCCAGACTTACATTATCCCTTTGTTAAAGAAGAATGTTAGGCTGGTGCAGAGGCTCACACCTGTAATCCCAGCACTTTGGGAGGCCAAGACAGGAGGATCACTTGAGGTCAGGAGTTCGAGACCAACCTGGGCAACAAAGCAAGACTCCATCTCTACAAGAAAAATAAATGAAGAAGAAGAATTAGAGATTAGGAGGGTAGATCAACATATCAAAAAAAGTTCATAATTTGGAAGGACATTCTAAGGTTCATTTGGTTGCTTAACATAGGCTGATTACTGAGGATAAAATCTAGGCAAAGTGTGAAAAAATTGGGTGGGCCTAGAGAAGAGGGAAAGAGAAATAAAAAATTAGGTAATAATTATGCAGGTAATTTGGATAAAATAATTGGAATTTTTTCTATTGAATGTTAAAAACAGTCTTTTTATTTTTCATGTTCTGTAATTGTTAAAATAAAGTTTTGTGCTTTCAGAACATAAAAATGACTATTATCTGTCTTTATTAAATATCTAGTTGCTCAAACATATTTTATATTTTGATCATATTTACAATTGTTTGTACAAAGTCATGGCCATACAAAGTCATAGGATGGGTGTAAGCTTCTTTTATACTTCAAAAATATTCAATTAGAATGGCTATTATTAATCAAAATAATAATTTTGATTAATTATTAATTTAATTATTTTTTTATTATTTCAGCATATTATGAGGACAAATGTTAAGGTTATGTATATTGCCGGTGCCCCCCTCCCCGCTCGAGTCAGAGCTTCAAGCGTGACCATCCCCCAGGTGGTGCACATGGTGCTCATTATGTATGTATATACCCAACCCCTCCGCCCCCCTCCCATCTGCCCGAAACCCAATTAAATGTTATTCCTATATGTCCACTTAGGTGTTGATCAGTGAAACCAATTTGCTGGTGAGTACACGTGGTGCTTGCTTTTCCATTCTTGGGATGGTTCACTTAGTAGAATGGGTTCCAGCTCTATCCAGGAAAATACAAGAGGTGCTGTATCACTGCTGTTTCTTATAGCTGAATAGTACCCCATGGTATACATATACCACATTTTACTAATCCACTCATGGATTGATGGGCACTTGGGTTGTTTCCACATCTTTGCAATTGTGAATTGTATTGCTATAAACATTTGAGTGCAGGTATCTTTTTTATAGACTGTCTTTTGTTCTTTTGGGTAGATGTCTGGTAATGGGATTGCTGGATCAAATGGTAGATCTACTTGTATCACTTTAAGATATCTCCATATTGCTTTCCACAGAGGTTGCACTAGTTTGCAGTCCCACCAGCAGTGTATGAGTGTTCCTATCTCTCCGGATCCACGCCAACATTCATTGTTTTTGATAAAGGCCATTCTCACTGGAGATAAGTGATGTCTCATTGTGGCTTTGATTTGTATTTCCCTGATGATTAGAGATGTTGAGCATTTTTTCATATGTTTGTTGGCCATTATTTTGTCTTCTTTTGAAAAGTTTCTGTTCATGTCCTTTGCCCACTTTTTGATAGGGTTGTTTGATTTTTTTCTTGCTGATTTTCCTGAATTCTAAATAGATTCTAGTTATCAGCCCCTTATCAGATGTTTAGCTTGCGAAAATTTTCTCCCATCTGTAAGTTGTCTGTTTGCTCTCATGACAGCTTCTTTGGCTGTGCAGAAGCTTTTCAGTTTGATCAGGTCCCATTTATTTATTTTTGTTGTTGCTATGATTGCCTTTGGGGTCTTCTTCATAAATTCTTTGCCTCGGTCAAGGTCTAGAAGAGTTTTCCCAACATTTTCCTCTAGAATTCTAATAGTTTCACACCTTAGGTTTAAGTCTGTTACCCAGCGTGAGTTGATTTCTGTGAGAGGTGAAAGGTGTGAGATATCACTTATCTCCAGTGAGAATGGTATGGCCCAAAACAACAAATGTTGGTGTGGCTGTCGAGAGATAGGAACACTCATACACTGCTGGTGGGACTGCAAACTAGTACAACCTCTGTGGAAAGCAATATTCAGATATCTCAAAGAGCTATAAGTAGAACTACCATTTGATCCAGCAATCCCATTACTGGGCATCTACCCAAAGGAACAAAAGACATTTCATAAAAAAGACATCTGCACTCGAATGTTTATTGCAGCACAATTCGCAATTGCAAAGATGTGGAAACAACCCAAATGCCCATCAATATATGAGTGGATTAATAAAATGTGGTATAGGTATATCATGGAGTTCTACTCAGCCAGAGAAACAATGGTAATATAGCACCTTTTGTATTATACTGGATAGAGCTGGAGCCCGTTCTACTAAATGAAGTATCACAAGAATGGAAAAACAAGCACCACATGTACTCACCATCAAATTGGTATTAACCGATCAACACTTATGTGCACATATAGTAGTAACATTCATCAGGTGTCCGGCAGGGGGCTAGGGGGAGGAAGGAATGGTTATATTCACATGTCATGGGTGCAGTGTGCACCATCTGGGGGATGAACACGCTTGAAGCTCTGACTTGGGTGGGGCAATGGCAATATATGTAACCTAAACAACTGTACCCCCATGATATGCTGAAATAAAAAAATAGAATAGAAAATAAAAGGACCCTTCCTGGATATTACGAGAAATGTAAAGGTAAAAAGGTCATTGTGTCCTCTATTGAAGGAAGGAGGTACCTGCTAATTTATCCTAAATAAAGCATCATTGACAGGTACATGTTTAACTACAAAAGTACTCCCAATAAAAAGTATGAAAAAAAACAAGTACTGCATATTCTCACTTATAAAGGGGAGCTAAACAATGGGTATAAACGATCATACAAAGTGGTATAATAGACACTGGAAACTAAGAATTGAGGAGGGTGGGAAGGGAGTGAGGGTTGGATCAAAAATTACATATTGAGTACCATATACACTATTCAGGTGACAGGTACACTAAAACCCTGACTTTACCACTATTTGATATCTCTTCCTCCTTGAGAATACCAATGACTTATAATTTCTGTTGCTTTATATAGTCACGTCTCGGCCTCACAGCAGCTCACAGCAGGGCAGTAGGAACTGTCCTAGGTATAGGTAGGAGAGCTTGGGCTGTCCTGTCCCTCCTCCACTGGGTGGAGCTACAGCTTTGTCAGTCTGAACTCAGCCCAAGAGCAAGGCACTACCTGGATTTAAACTCACAAAATGGCTCTTTGGGACTGTGGCCAGAGAGGGTGGGGCCCCTCTCAGGCAGGCCACATGTGTCGTGCGTGCAGTTTGCTGAAGACCTGGTCTCACAGCAGCCTGTTGCAAGATAGTGGGTATTGTCCTGGATGTGTGTTAGAAAGCCTGGTTTCCCTGCCCCTCCCTAGCCAGGTGGCAGCTATAGTCAGCCCAAATTCAGCCCAATGAAAGGATACAGCCCAGTGTTAAACTCTCAAAATGGCACCTTGAGCCTGTGACCAGAAAGGCTGGGGCCCACCCAGGCAGTGGTGCCCACACTGCTTGAGTGTGGGCCAGAAACTGTGAAAAATGCTGAGTGCTCATGTCTCACTCTCAACAGCAGAGCAGTGGGGACCTTTCCAAGGGTGCTGGGAGTACCTGGGCTCCTCTATCCCTCCTCAGAGCCACACAGTGGCTATAGACATGCTCACAGCTCCCTAGTATCTAGGTTTTCAGAATGGCACTCAGCTCAAGCTGCTCTAGGCTCAGATACCTGTGAAATTCCATGTGGGTTCCCTTTCTAGAGCAACGTCTCTGTGTAATCTCCAAGCAGCTCTCTGTTAGGCCCCAGACCCACTCGTGATGCTTCCCATTACTTCCCTGGTGAATGCTAGCATTAGCTCCTAGACAATCTGCTCAAAATGTGAGAATGTGCTTACTATTTTAGTTCACCTCTGTGGAGGAGGCACATACTACCTCTTCCCTGTTTTCTACAAGTAGTTGTGCAGTTTCAGGTCTTATGTTTAAGTCTTTAATTCAAGTTGATTTTTGTATAAGAGGTGAGATAAAGATCTAATTTCATTCTTCTGCATGTGGATATGCAGTTGTCCCAATATCATTTATTGAAGAGACTGTTTTTCCCCATTATATTTTCTTGGCACCTTTGTTAAAAATCAATTGACTATAAATATTTGGGTTTATTTCTGGGCTTTCTATCCTATTCCACTGATTAATGTCTGTTTTATTTCAGTGTCATGCTGTTTGATTACTATAGCTTTGTAGCATATTTTGAGATCCAGTTATGTGATGCCTCCAGCTTTGTTCTTTTTACTCAAGAATGCTTTGGCTATTCAGGGTCTTCTGTGGTTCCATATGAATTTTTTGACTGTTTTTTCTATTTCTATGAAAAATTCCATTGAATCAGTAGATTGCTTTGAGTAGTGTGGACATTTTAACAACATTAATTCCTCCAATCCAGGACCATAGGATATCTTCCCATTTATATGGCTCTTCTTCACCTTTTTTCATCAATGTTTTGTAATTTTCTACATAAAAATCTTTTACCTCCTTCACTAAATTTTCTCCTAAGACTTTTATAATTTTTGATGCTATTATAAGTGTGATTTTTTAATTTCTTTTTATATAGTTCATTGTAAATGTATAGAAATGCCACTGATTTTTGTATGTTGATTTTGTATTCTATGATTTTACTGAATTTGTCAGTTCTAATGATTTTTTTGGTGAAATCTTTACAGCTTTCTATATATGAGAACATGTCATCTGCAAGGAGAGACAATTTCCTACTTGGATAATTTTCTGTCTTTTTCTTGCCTAATTACTCTAGCTAGGACTTTCAATACTATGTTGAATGGAAGCAGTGAGAGTGAGTGTCCTTGTCTTGTTCCTGATCTTAGAGGAAAATTTTCCAGCTTTTCAATGTGGAGTATGATGTTAGCTGTGGATTTGTCATATATGGCCTTTATTTTGTTGAGGTACATTCCTTCTATACCTAATTTTTTGACATTTTTTATCATGACAGGATATTGAATTTTGTCAAATGCTTTTTCTGCATCTATTGAGATGACTATATGGTCTTTGTCCTTCATTAGTAAATCACATTTGTTGATTTACATATGTTGAATGATCCTAACATCCCAGGGATAAATCCCACTTGCTCATGATAAATGATTCTTTTAATGCAATGTTGAATTCAGTAATAAAAAGTCTCCCATCAAATAAAAACCCAGGACCAGATGGCTTCACTGATTAATTCTAACAAACATTAAAGAAGAATCTATACCAATCCTTCTCAGACTCTTCCAAAAAATATAAAAGGAAGAAACTCATTTTACAAACTCATTTTATAAGACCAGCATTGCCCTAATACCAAAGCCAGAAAAAGTCACTCCAGAAAAGAAAATTACAAGCCAATATTCATGATGAAAATAAATGCAAAAGTCATCAACACAATGCTAACAAACCATATTTAACCTCCCAATTTTTTATTTCAAAGTATTACAGAGGTACAAATGTTTTTGGTTACATGGATCACTTTTGTAATGCTTGAGTCAGTATCTCTCAATTTTTAACTCAATTTTTCATCTGTAAAATGGGTATAGTCATAAGACCCACTACCACAAGAGCTGTTGTAAAGATTATATGAGACAACATATATAGAGCACTTAGCACAGTACTATGCCAAAGATGAGCTTGTTATTTACCTAGCTAAAACATTAACTATGTTTTATGCAGCATTATAGGGTGTCCCAAAAGTCTCCATACAAAGGAAACATTTTGTAAAGAACATTTGGTAAATAAAGGTACCTTTAGCTACAATGCCTCATTTTCCCTATGCATGGCAACTTCTGGGACACTCTGTAGATACTCTGTAGATACCCAAATCAAATATGTAATAGTGTATTGAATAAAGAAAATATTCTATAAAATTTTATTCATTGAAAGAATGAAAAACAAATATGTGCATAAAATTATTATCCTGCACTATTTACATCAATTTTTATTTTAGGTTGGACAGCAACTGACATCAATGCTTAAGTCAAACATGAGGAAACTGAGTACAAATTCACCTAATTATTTGTGATATCTCATGTGAAGAATGGTACCAGAAGAGAAAGCTGCTTAGAATAGAGACATAGAGGGAGTTATCTCTGTCTTGAATTTCCTTCAAGAAATTCTGAGCATTTTCTCCCGAGTTCAAATGAAATATTCCGAGGCAATTTCGAGATAATCAAGCCTTGAGACCTGTCATCTGACTCATTGTTTTGCTCATGACCTATTGTTGCATCTTCCTGTCTCCAAAGACACTCTCCCCACTGACACCTTTAAAGCTTTTGTTTGAAAGAGTTCATTCCAGTTTGTTACACTATAGATTAATTAGTGACTTTTAAACCTGGACTCCCAAGGGAATCTTTTGTTTGCTCAGTCAGTTGATCCTTCCACACCTGTAGCAAACTAAATGGATATAACTCTTGCTGTTCTTGCAAAGGTAAAATTTAGGGGAGGCCAGCTTCCCTATTCAGAAAGGATTAAATATTGACTTTCCAAATTAAACAGAATTCTTATCAATTTCTACAGTCTTTCCAGTTTATTAGTTAACTCTTTTCCTACTAACATTAACTTTTTTCCTACTAACAGAATGGAACAGTATATTTGGAATTTGTTTCTTTTAATGTTCTTAAGAGAAAAAGTGACTAGAAATTAATGGACGTGGGTTACTAAGGAGGATTGTCACTCACAGAATTTTTGTGAGGACTACTGTGGGGGTACACAAAAAGAATAATTTATACTTACTTGCTTCCTGTCATCCCTTCCTGCCCACATTTGAGACTCACTAAGGACCTTTGTGATTAATGTGCACTCAAAAGCCATGAAGTACCATCAGAAAGGTGAGTATGATTACATTCGTCATGAAAGATATTCACCACCTAGAAACTAAAAGAATCAAACTTGGTCCTTAAATAATGTTGATCAATATTCCAGAAAAGAAATTAGATAACTCTGAAACATCACTTTATTCTACAACATACGACATGACTTTAAAGAAGACCTTAGAATGATGTTCCTGGAAGGGAGAAGGGTTAAGAACAGAAACAGATGATTTACAGAGGATACAGTCACCTGCAAAAAGTTCTGAGAAAACCCTCTTCTCAATCCAATGAAAATGTCTACCCCAATGCTCATTACACAATTTGAATTTCCAAATTGAAGATATAACTCTCTTTAACAAGCTTTGTTAAAGCTTGCCTCCATTAGACTATTAGTCAATGAACACTTTAAGTTAGGACATGTATATCCTATTGTGCAAGAGCTTGTCAATTTCTTTTTCACATAGGATTGAGATACGGAGAAAAATTGAATACTGACAGAGAACTCTGCACTGCCGGGGATGGTACCACCCAGTAGATAACAAAACCCAGAGGCAGTTCCACTTCCCTGTAATGTTGTCTAAAAACCCCATGGTAGGGGCACAGTCCATACCATGGACTGGGGGGAAAAGAGTCATGTTTTTCCGGACTCAGGGAAAACACACCTCAAAGCTATTTGTGGGAAATATTTCCGACAACCAAATGAAAACCATTCTTGTAAAAAACTAATTGGAGTCTTCAGGGAGGATCCTGTAGCATTTAATTAATGAGAGAAATCAGGAGCCTTGAAGACAGTGAGTACAGATAAAAGGCATTTGAGTGGCTACAATGTGATTAATTACAGATTGTGGCAGAACCATTGTCTGTCAGTTACTGGC
>CAUYRT010061708.1:0-60881 GCA_963574885.1 Lepilemur ruficaudatus | reverse complement strand
GGGCAACAGAGTGACACTCTGTCTCAAAAAAAAAAAAAAAGCTAATCGTGTCTGGTGGTCCAGTGCTCGTATTACGCACTACAGCTTCATGAAACCTGGTCAATCCATGACAGCAGGTGACTACTGCAACCAACTTGATGAAATGATGAGGATGTTTGTGATGAAGTAGCCGAGACTGGTCAATAGAGACAGGTCAGTCCTCTTGCAACACCACGTGTCACAAAAAACAACGCTGCTCAAGCTACAGAAGCTGGGGACTTGGAAACTCTGTCATCCACCGTACTCACCAGACCTTGCACCAACTGACTACCACTTCTTCCAGGGAAAAATATTCCATTCTCAACAAACTGTGGAAAACGCCTTTTGCAATTTCATCTTCGCTGCTGGCATAAGCAAGCTAACGTTAGGATGGCAAAACTGTGTTGACAGTTTAGGCACATACTTCGATTAACTGTACTGCTTCTTGTTTGAGATATAATAAACTTCTAATCTGAAATCAGACACTTCATATTTAATGACTTAATAGTTACAAGCATTATCATTCTACAGGTAACAGAATCAGAACACAACTTTCTTGTGTGCCAGCTCCTACTGGTCTTTTCCAAAACAAGTTCAATGTCACACATACAACGTAGACACATTCTGTCAAGTTTTGACCAAATATATATATACACGGTGGGCCAAACTAGCATATTATAAAGTATTTACTTGGCAAAATTTAGTTTTTCTTAGTTCGCATATTGAAACAAACAACATACTTACTATCTTTCAAAGTTGCCATATTTCGAACTTGGACCCTGAGAATAAAGGTTTTAAGAACATAATGTAAGAAAAAACTTTCAGAGTTAACATATTTATTTAAACAATACCCCATAAAGAAACAATCTATCAAATACAGGACTCTGAACGTACAGGAACAGATTCATCTATATATTTAAATTCCTTAATACTAATACCAAACGTTTTATTTGGCCTCGCTCTAACATCTGCCTCGCACACGAACCACAGTTGCATTCATAAATGCCCCACTCCCCCCTCCATATCCTACCTGTATCCCTTCCTTAGTTCACAGCAAACTTTTCAAATAATACTTAGAGTCAATGATACTGTCTAACATGGCCACACGTGTGAACGTACAGTTTATTTGAACTGATGTTTCACTTTTTCAATTCAATTCAAGAAACATCTACTAAGCAGCTTCTATGTTTCAGGCACTGGCGAATAGGACATGGGCTCTGACCACAAGGGGCATATTATTATCTCATAATTAATATGAGACTTTTGCACAAAAGTCAAAATGATTAGACTTAAATGTTAGTGAAAACTGAATGAGAGAGTCCCTGCCCTAGCAGGGGAGACTTGTTAAAACATATTAAATTATCTCTTCGCCTTTGAATCGGCACAAAGTCCCTGTGTTGGCAGGCAAAGCTACCTGGGAAAACTGAAGAAGCAGTAAATTTGTGCATAAAGGCAGCCCACGGAAGGCATAACCCAGGAACAGGACGCAGTTTTCAAAGATGATGACATGTTCAGGGAACAGTGAGAAGCGGCAGAAGGGGAAGCTGGAGACACGGGCTGGGCTTAAATATCACTTCAAACATTAAAAAGTAAATCAGTGTAAACATTACTTTGTAGGTAGTAGGAAATCAGGTTAGTGTTTCAGCAGAGAATCTCAGATGGCAGCGACAAGCATAAAATGAGGTTGTTTTTATGCTTAAGAGAAATAAAAGACAAGCCATAGACAGGGAGAAAATGTTTTCAAAACACATCTCTTGTAAAGGACTTGTATTTAAAATGTACAACTCTTAAAATGCAACAGTAATAACTCGAATAAAACATGGGCAAAATATCTGGACACTTCACCAAAGAAGACGAACAGATGGCAAGTAAGCATATAAAATCATGCTCAGTATCATGTCATTACAGAACCCAAATTAGAACAGTAAGATACCACCACATACCTACAAGAATGGATGAAATCCAAAAAACTGATACCACCAAATGATGATGAGGATGTGGACCAAAAAGAACTCTCATTGACTGTTGGCAGGGATGTGAAATTGAAGATGGAAACCTTCAATTTCCAACTTCGGAAGATGTTTTGGCAGTTTCTTACAAAACTAAACGTAGTCTTAACATATGACCCAGCAATCCAGTTCCTAGGTATTTACCCAATTGAGCCAAAAACTTGTGTCCACACAAAACCTACACACGCGTGTTTAAAACAGCTTTTCACAACTGCCAAAAACTGGAAGCGACCAAGATGTCCTTCAATGTGAGTAAACAGATACCCTCTTTTTTTTTTTTTTTTTTTTGAGACAGAGTCTCACTCTGTTGCCAGGGCTGTAGAGTGCCGTGGCATCAGCCTAGCTCACAACAACCTCAAACTCCTGGGCTCAAGCAATCCTTTCTGCCTCAGCCTCCCGAGTAGCTGGGACTACAGGCATGCGCCACCATGCCCGGCTAATTTTTTACATGTATTTTTAGTTGTCCAATTAATTTCTATTTATAGTAGAGACGGGGTCTCGCTCTTGCTCAGGCTGGTCTTGAACTCCTGACCTTGAGCTATCCACCTGCCTGGGCCTCCCAGAGTGCTGGGATTACAGGCGTGAGCCATCGCGCCCGGCCCCAGATACCCTAACTCTTGAACATCCATACAATGGAGTATTATTCAGCAAAAAGACAAATGAGCTATGAAGTCATGAAAAGACATGGAGAAATCTTAAGTACATTGCTAAATGAAAGAAGGCACTCCGAAAAAGACTATCTACTATATGATCCTAACTATAGGACAAGCCAGAAAAGACAACACTATACCAACAGTAAAGAGATTAGTGGTCATTAGGGTTTAGGGGACAGTGGAGGAGAGGTTTTGGGGCAGTGAAGCTATCCTGCATGATATTGTAATGGTGGATACATGTCATTATAGATTTGTCAAAACCCACAGAACTGTGTAACAAAAAGAGTGAACCTTAATGAAACTATGGACTCTAGTTAATAACAATGTACGAAGACAGCCACGGTAGCAGGTGCCTGTAGTTCCAGCTACTTGGGAGGCTGAAGCAGGAGGATCACTTGAGCCCAAGAGTTTGAGGCTGCAGTGAGCTATGATCGTGCCACTGCACTCTAGCCTGGGAGAGCTCCCCTCTTAAAAAAAAAAAAAAAAGTAGCAAGATGTTAATAATACAGCAAACTGTTCACTGGATTAAGGGATGAAACTGATTATATAAAATGAAAAACAGAAAAAAGTTATTTTTTCTTTATAATAAAAATTTGAAATTAAAAATATTAAAAAAAAAAAGGAATAGGGCAAACTGTCAAGAGTGGCAAATGGGTATATATGGCACTCTCCATACTAAATGTCCAATTTTTCTATAAAAAATAGTCTATTAAAAAATGCAGGTTATTAAATGATACATGTTATATGTTCTCATTTTTGTGATATATGTTTATGTACATAAAAATAAGTCTGGGGCTGGGCACTGTGGCTCATGCCTGTGATCCCAGCACTTTGGGAGGCTGAAGTGGGAGGACTGCTTGAGCCCAGGAGTTGAAGACCAGCCTGGGCAACATAGCGAGACCCCATCTCTACAAAAAATAAAAAAATTGGCCAGGTGTATTCGTAGTGGCATGTACCTATAGTCCTAGCTAGTCAGGTGATGGAGGCAGGAGGATCACTTGAGCCCAGGAGTTTGAGGCTGCAGTTAAAAAAAAAAAAAAAGTCCGGAAGGTCATAACCAAAACAGTTAATTTAAACAAAAATCTCCTAATTATCCAGCTCAATACCAGTAATACTCAGCCATAAAGAAAAATAAGGAAAATGAGAGGAACGGGACTATATGGAAAACATTAGGTTTGGTTTTAAGAATGGACCTACTAAAGGAAAAGATAAAAGCTGGCAAACACTGACAAGCGCTGCTATTTCAGAGTGTAGACTATCTGACATAATGACTGTTCTAGTAACAACAATTTCTCATAATGGCACTTGAAAAGTAACATAATTTTTTGGCCAACTTTCCTTTTTCAGTATAGTAATGACTCCCACCCTCCTCGAGAACACTCTAAATTTATCAGCTGTAACAAATGACATTTGGATGTTATGGTTTTAGGCAGACACTTCAATTTAACTGACACCAGTTTCTAGTCAGAGAATACCATCTGGAACAAATCTGATTTGCATACCATATGTGGACGAACACAGAATGTTTGGGCTTCCGTAAGTACTCCAAGTGAGAGGCTCGAAGAGGAAGCACCTTCTGGGATTCTTTATGCTGTGCGCATGCCCTAATTTCACGTGTTTCGAAGCTCTCGTGTGTAGCTTTCATTTAGCTCTGAAGATGCTTATGTTACTACTTTATTTTTAAAGTACAATTTGAGTATAGCACAGGCATGAGCTAATCGAACACTCCTTAGGGATGGCTTGCTTTACTGAATATACTATTTTGGCAAATGGGAAGATAAAGAATGCTCTGAATCACTGCATCATGTCCCGAGAAATCCTCAGGAGTCTGGGAAACGTGAAATGCGTAAATTCAGCAGATGGAAAAGTCAAACGGGTTGTGGATTACCATTACCTGCCATGGCCACACAGCATTGCTACAAGAGCTGACAGCAGTGGGGAGGGGAGTCAAAATCACGAACTCCTTTGGCAAGAATAATAAACCTCCTTACATTTTATTTATGTAGTAACTGTATTTATAAACTCATTTTTATTTTTCAATTGATAAACAGTATTTGGATCCATACCAGCATTTCTCCCACTGTTCTAGGTTCTTTGCAAATACCCCTTTAACCCTCATACTAACCCAGCAAACTGTATGCTCCCATTACCTCCATTTAAAGCTGTGGTCCCCAATCCCCAAGCCACAGAGCGCCGCACCCTCCGACCCCACCCCTACCCTCTGCGGAAACTATCATGAAAATGGTCCCTAGTGCCAAAAAGGTTGGGGACTGCTGATTTAAAGGATGAGGAACCAGTGGTACAGACGCTAAGTAACTTGCCCACAGTCACACAGCCAGTAAGTGGTGATTAGGATTCAAATCCCAAGACTCAGGCAGTTGGCATCACAGTCCATCACAGCACCACACTCTACCGCCTTACTCTGTAATTTACCAGTAAATATCTGCTCTCATCATTTCAGATAGCAACCTGCCTTTTCTCTACTGAAATGCCATCTCTCTTCTTTTCAGTGTATATTAATTTATGAACATTGATATCCTATGATAAATAGTTACATTGAACACTAAGAAAGTAGAAATGTGTTTTCCCCACTTTTGAAGACAGTAAAATCAAGGACTCTTTTTCTCAAATGTTTAATTTCCATTTTCTTAAATGCAGCTTTAAAAAAAACAGGTTTAACTTCCAAAAAGTTAGGGCATTTTGCTGATACCCTAAACGATGACTAAAATAACTTTACCATGATTTTAATTAAGACTAATGTTTACTTTGTTAGTATGCAAACCTCCTTTAAAAAACTGTAACATTAACAGATTGCACTTTCAAAAGCTTTCAATAATAACAACAGAACCACGGAAATGCCTCTTCATGGTTCAGTGAAGGCAAAGGTAGTTTTCTCCCCTTCCAAACTAATTCTGTGGAATGTGAAACATTAAGATGGTTTTAACTTCTGAATTCAAAAGGCAATTATAATTAATCCGAAGAGAAAGGGCAGAAAAGGTGGAAAAGACGTCTTACAGGCGTTTTTGTAAAAAAGTATTTCTAAAATTTTATGTAAAATATGTTGTCTTTGTTTTAGAAACACTTTCCACTTTTTAAAGGTCAACTTGGATAATACTTAAGGTCCTAAAAATACTGACAGGCTGGACTCACGCCTGTAACCCGAACACTTTGGGAGACTGAGGAGGGAGGATAGCTTGCACCCAGGAGTTCGAGACCAGCCTGGGCAACATTGCAAGACCCTGTCTCTATAAAAACATAAAAATACTGACAGATGATATAATGCATAGCAAGAAGGGAAGGACAGGAGAGCGAATGTCTGCTGAGCACCGCTGCATGCCAGAAACTGTCCCAGGAAGCTGAGATGGCATCTTTTTGTCCACCACCACATTTTAGCACTTTGCATAGCATCAAATGGTGCAGGGCAGGGTCCCAGCAAATGTCTGCTGAATGTTTAACAAACGGGACAACCTGCAAAATGGATAGTTCAACTATGAAGTGACTTAACTGCCATGAATATTCTTTTTCAATATTAAAAAAAAAAGACTTCGAAGGCCAATCCATCAAGAATTTCATGTAGATAATTCACATCAGATTTAATTACTTCAGTACACCGAAAATCTTGTATGCTGCTATAAATTCTTTACTTAATGAAAAACGTATCTATTTCAATTAACGCTTTCAAGTCCCTTCACGTGAATTAAGACACAAAAATCTACTTTAGTTCTGTAGCTTCTTAGAAACCCTCCATACTGTAAAAACCAGGCAAGTGCTAGAACACAGCCTACAGCTAATAATCCCCTTAGCACCCTGTGTGAAATTCTCCCATACAGTCAAGCTTCAGAACATGTCATGCTATTATACAGTACCATCCACAAACCAACTTTTACCTGCCCATTCCTAGGCCTTTTAATATACATCTTTCCCCCACTCCCCAACTAATGCTTAAAATTCTCAAACTTGTGGCACCCTTTACCTGCATGGCAGTTAATAAAGGCCACTTACAGCCTATCTCCTCCTCCTCAGCACCTTGGGACAATCTCATGACCTTGCAGAGTTACTGCTTCAGCTAAACGACTTCGAGACGGTGCCAGGTGTCTTTCCTGTCTCCGCTCGCAGATCCCCAAGGTCCCTTCTGCACCAAGACGACCATCATCAGCGCAGGAGGACGCTCACTCTGTTCGCCTCAAGGGCATAAAGCGCAACTAACCCTTCCGCTGGGCTTTTACTCGGGTCCCCCCGCCACGTCGCGGGCCCTGCCAAAGACTCCCCGAGACCGGGAGCCCGGCTCGCAGCTGACGCTCGGGAAGCAGTTCACCGGCTGAGTGAATCCAAGGCCGCCCTGGCATGAATTCGGCCTCAGGTCGCAGTCCCCAGGGTCCAGATGACCCCTCCAGCCGCAGGGGACGTGGCGTGACCTTGCTCCGCCCGAGCCCGGCCCGGGCCCCGTCCCCCGCGGCGCTCGCCCTTCCGGGCTCGGAGTCGCTTCCCGCAGCCCGGCCGCCCGGGGCCTCCGCGGGGCGAGCGGCCTCCCCCGCGGGCCCGCCAGCCCAGGCCCGCCCGCGCTCCCTGCCCGCTCCTCCACCCCATGCGACCGAGCCCGTCCTTGCCTCGCAGTCCTCCCGCTCCGCCCGCAACCCGCCGTACCATTGCGGCTGCAAGGCCCAGGCCGAGACCCCCGCGACGCCCGCCCGAGAGAACATGGTCGCAGCAGCCCCGCTGAAGGACACTCCGACGGGCCTCACAGCGCATGCGCGGAGGCTTCCCAACGCGCCCCTCCCGCCTCGCTTTCTCCTGTAGTCTCGCTTCCTCGCGCCAAACCGAGGAAAGTCTCGCGAGCGTTGGAACCCAACCTCCCCAGGCCCCACCTCCTTCCGCCTCTCAGCTGGTATTTGTCCCGCCCACCCGCGTCAACCCGCTTCCGCTTCCGGTTGGAGGGGCCCTGGGCCCCAGAGAGCGACAGCTGCCGTCGTCGCGATGGGAAAGTCAGATTTTCTTACCCCGAAGGCTATTGCCAACAGGATCAAATCCAAGGGGCTTCAGAAGCTGCGCTGGTATTGCCAGATGTGCCAGAAGCAGTGCCGGGACGAGGTAAGTGGGCCCGCGATGGCCTCCATCTCCCTGGGAGGCCCCGCTGGAAATCCAAGTTCTAGTGCCTGCCCAGCGGGCTGACAGCGCGGGTCTCGGGTTGCAGGTCCCGAGGCTTCTGGGGTCTGCAGTGGGCGAGTCCACTGCTCGACAGTAGAGCCGTCCTTCCCTGCAGCCCCTGTCCTGGCGACAACCTGGGGTCTTGGCCTCCATTCCTCCCACCCGCCAAAGATAGGGTATCAGAAAAGGGTTTGCAGCCTCCCAGGGGCGTGAGCAGTGCGGAGCCGGATGCAGGCCCGGGCAATAACAGTGACAGTGACAGTCGTCGTCTGCGACTTGTCTTGGCTCTTAACAGAAATGGAATGATTAGGATCAGATGAAAAAGGGAAACTGAGCTCTTCCACACTGCTCATCTAACAAGCATTGATGGAGTACCTATAATGTACCAGGCCCAGAATAATACTGTGGTTCAGATTATGGATTTATCTGAAGTCAAGACTGTCAAAATTATGAAGTCAAATTGCACCATTTACTAGCTATGTGGTCCTGGGCAAGTTATACTACTACTCACATTCTCTTTGCTTGTTTACTTATCTGTAAAGTGGGAATAATAATTGTGCCTACTCGTAGGATTGTCGTTGAGGTTTTTGTTGTTGCTGTTGTTTGTTTTTTATACATCTTTCTTTTTCTTTTTTAATTGTCTTTTTTTGTCATTGAGTTTTAAATGAGTGAAGCAGATGTAAAATGGCTCACGGAGTCTTTGGGAAAATCTTGAAAAGCCTAGTATGCTGTGCAGTGGAGTTACACTTTTCTCCATTAAAGAGGTGGAAGATGGAACATTGTTGAATTGAGAGCAGGCTAATGATGTGACCTTTGTGTCTCTGGAGATTGTATTGGCTAGGGGTGGAAGAACACTGAGGAAATTGGAATAGTCCAATTCAGTGTTTCTGCAAATGACGGATGAGATATTTCTCTTTCATTTCTCTTTAGTTCTTTCTATTTAGTGAATATCCACATATCCATTACCTAGTGTCTCAGTTGGCTTGGACTGCTATGACAGAATACCATATACTGGGTGGTTTAAATGACTGCAATTTATTTCTAATAGTTCTGGAGGCTGGGAAGCCAAGATCCAGGTGCTGGCATGGTCAAATTCTGGTGAAGGCCCTCTTCCTTGTTTGCAGACTGCTGCCGTCTGCGTCCTCACAAGGTGGAAGGAGCAAGCTGTAGTCTGTTTCTCTTCTTACAAGGGCCCTCAGGACCTCATCTAAACCTAATGACTTCCCAAAGGCCCTACCTCCTAATGTCATCCCCTTAGGGGTTAGGATTTCAACATATGAATTTTGGGGGGACATAAACATGCAGTCCATAAAACACTGATCTAAAATACTTTAAGTGTTTTGCCATGTTTACTTTTGAAAAACATTTTTTTCAATAAATTACAATCATCAGGCTATTTCAGCTCTCAATACTTAAATATGCACCTCTAAAATGTCAGAATACCTTCCTACATAACCACAATATATGTCATCAGCGTAACAAAACGAATAAAAATCCTTCTATGTCATCTAACACACATTCCATATTCACACTTCCTCTGTTGCCCCCCAAGTGTTTCTTCAAATCAAGATCCAGTCAAAAGCCATGAATTGGATTTAGTTACTAGGACTTTTTAAATAGATTTTATTTTTTAGAGTAGTTTTAGGTTCACAGCAAAAACAAACTAGAAGATACAGAGATTTCACATAAACCCCCTCCTCAAATGCGCACAGCCTCTCCCATTATCAACATCCTGCAACAGAGTGTTATGTTTGTTACAGTGGATGAACCTACATTGTCACGTCAGTGTCACCCAAAGCCATTTGGGGTTCACTCTTGGTGTTGTCCATTCTATTAGTTTTGAGAAATGTGTAATGACATTGCATCCACCATTATGAAAGCTTACAAAATAATTTCACCGCCCTAAAAGTCATCTGTGCTCTGGGTTATTAGGACTTGTAATTCTCTCTAACTTTAATTCTTTCTAAATTCTAAGTTTAGAATAGAACTTATTCCCCTCCACCCTTTTTTCCTTGACATTGACCTGTTGAGGGGACCGGGCCAGTCATTTGTCCTGTAGCAGTCTCACTATGTCGAGTTGTTTTCTTCTGGTTATTTTTTGCCTTCATCCTCTCTTATAGTTTCTGTCAACTGGAAATTAGATCTGAAGACTTAATTGGGTTTGAGTTAAAAATTTGGGGGAAAATACTTTGTTCTTGATCTTGTATAGATTAATACTTACAGTGTTCTTTATGGTGATTTTGTATATTTCATAACGCATCATGTAATGAAGTCAGTAATATCTGGTAGTGATAAAGGTGACAGCCTGTAAAGTGATATTGGAAAGCAGTATTTTCTCCCTTGTGAGAGCAAGTAACTAGTGGAATAATATTTTGACATCATGTCCACGTATCTGTTTTCCCATTAACCTTACACCTATATGTTTAAGCATTCTTAACTGAGTCAGTTATTTTATTAGGAGTTGCAAAGTGGTTATTTTTCTAATTCTTTCAACATTTATTATTGGCTGCCATTCTTTTTTATATTGATTGATTGGTTGATTGATTGTGAGGCAGAATCTTGCTCTGTCACCCAGATTAAAGTACAGAGGTGTAATCACAGCTCACTGCAACTTCCAACTCCTAGGTTCAAGTGATCTTCCTGTCTCAATCTCCCAAGTAGCTAGGACTACAGGTACATGCCACCATGCCAGGCTAATTTTTAATTTCTCATAGAGATGGGATCTCACTGTGTTGCCCAGGCCAGGAATCTCAAACTCCTGGCCTTAAGCAATCCTCCTGCCTCAGCCGCCATGCCCAGCCATATTGTTTTTGAAAGTGAGCTTTTGCACGTCAACTAGGATTATTTGGTTATTCTGAAATGCAGTTCTTATGGGAAAGAAATAAAATGATTCCTTTAATTACCAGTTTTCAGAGTAAGGTTCTTGTAGTGGTCAGGGCCTGTTTGCTCTTAGATCTGTTCATTGCCCTTCCCTATCTGGGAGGGCAGCCTGTGGGAGGCGAAAGTTGACCCCTTCCCCGATTCCCAGGTCCCTTCCCCAATCTTCTATCTCCCAATTTTGGAAGATTGAGGAGGAGAAAGGTTGGAGCCAGAGTATTCCCCTCCCCAATCTACTCTGGATTTCTAGAATTTAATAACATTATTTTGTTTTTATTTTATTGCTTTATTTTTAATTTATGGAAAGCAGTACTTTTTTTTAATTTATGTGGCTGATGCCAATTTTTCTTTTAGGATAAATTTAAATAATAACTGTGACACCTACAGGTAGTACACAGATGAGGTAAAAATTGTATAGGTGGTCCATGGACTAAAGATTAGGAAACTGCTTTAAGTAAGATCGAGTGTGGAAATCTGGACACTGGCAGAAGGACTGGATATGAGTTATTAATAAATTTCCTAGTAAGTTAAATGTAGAAGGAGAAGAAGTGTGGGCTGTTGCCTGGTGTCCTGGCTTGGGTGATTGGATACGAGATAGAGGTGTTCACTGAGATAGGCTACATAGGAGAGGCATAATTTTCATTTCTATTACTAGTGAAGAATCATGTTCAAATATTAAGTAGAAAACATAGATACTAAGTCAAAACTTCTATGTTTTTTACAATCATCTTGAGAAGGTGCAGATTGACTATATTGAGCAATGTCATATGCCACAGTGTATTTTGGATAATGACCTGAAGTAGAGTGACAATAGTTTTCAGGACAGAAATTCACTGATGACCCACTTTACTACATTCGTATAACACTATATGAAGTAGATGCTCAATCAGAATTGGCTAACTTGAGTCCAAAAACGGAAATCACTCTTCTGTTACTGTGCCTGGTAATGTTTCTTATTAATGTCTGTTTTCTATAGCACTATTTTGCTGTCTCTTTGATCTCAAGGATTATTCTTTGATTAGCAGAGTTGCAAAGCTCAACTCCATAAAAAATGTTTTTAAAAACCTGATAGAAGAGTTAACAGCTAAGTGATTTGATTATTTCTTACCATTTATCATCAAAGAGCAGATTTTTGGGGTTTAACTACTTCTATTTAGAGCCCATTTCCATGACCTAAATCAGAATTTAACTACTATCTTTACATTTTTTGTAGAATGGCTTTAAGTGTCATTGTATGTCCGAATCTCATCAGAGACAACTATTACTGGCTTCAGAAAATCCTCAGCAGTTTATGGATTATTTTTCAGAGTAAGTAACTCAAAGGACTCCTTATCTCAAAAGCTTTATTCAGTTGGACATTTAATAGATGGTTAATATTTTATTTATTAGAGGTTCCATTATTTCTTATACGTTAACATGGTAACTGTATTTTCCATATGCTCAGTTTTTATCTCTTTTTGAGAATTTTTTGTAGGATGAAATTTTTACGAAAGTGTTTCTCACAATTTAGTTTTTTCTTCCTTCCACTTCAAACATATGAAACTATCTTTCATTCTCACCCAATTGTGACTAAGAACACAGGCTCTGCAGTCAGACTCTTTTCCACCTGGAAGCTGTGTGCCTCTAGACAACCTACTTAGGTTTTCTGTGCTTTAATCTCGTCATATGTAAAATGTCGCTAAAAATAGCAACCTCTTCTAAGTATTCTTGATCCCTCATAGGGTTTATATAAAGAGTCAATGAGTTAATATATATATTTTTTTGAGATGGCGTCTCAAACTCTTGGCCTCAAGTGATCTTTCTGCCTCGGTTTCCCAAAGTGCTAGGATTACTGGCCTGAGCCACTCTGTGTGGCCACAATGAGTTAATACTTTTAAGGTGTTTTGAAGCATGCCCAATACTTGATTAAGATTAGCTGTTAGTTATTATCATTACTATTAATAGTCTTGCTTCTATCTATCTCTTTCCAAAGTTCTAGACCTTTTGGTCTTAGGACTCCTTTATACTTTTAAAAATTGTTGAAGACCCCAAAGAGCTTCTGTTTATGTGGGTTATATGTATCAACACTTAGAAATCAAAACCAAGACATTTTTAAAAAAAATATTTATTAATTAATTTAAAAATAATAGTATACTTATTACACATTAAAATTTTTTAATGAAAAGTAATTATATTTTCCAAATAAAAACATGCATCATGCATTGTTTTTACATTCTTATAAATCTCTTCAATGTCTGACTTAATAGAGAACAACTGGATTTTCACGTCTCCTTCTGCATTCACTCTGTTGTGAAATGTTTTGATTGAAGCACTTAAGGAAAATCAACCTATACACACATATGTGGCTGGAAGGGAGGAATACTTCAAACATTGGGAAGCATGTCAAAGTCACAGTGGCAGATATTAGTTTGCAAGCTCAAATTGTATCATTGGTAACGGATATTGTCAGTTGTTTCCCTTAACATGACAGACTCACTTTGTTTTTTAGAAAATGTATGCCAATAACCATTAGAATAATGATAGTTTATATGTCAGTTCTTTCAGTTGAAGATGAAAAAGGTATTTCAGCTCACAGCTCAGTTACACAAGTGCTTTGCTCAGGACAGTTGTACGGCAGCAGAAGTGATTTGTTCCTGATTCTCATTTCATTGCACAGAATGTTAGAAAGATGTTTACTTGAGGGTTGGGATTTAATGCAATGCATAATTTTTACCGCGAGTGCGTGACAGTGAGGAACACACCGCATGCTAGCAAAGTTTGGTATCACTACCTTCTGCATTAACTTGAGCTAAGCTGCCAGCAGGTTTGCCCTCCGTGGCTTTTATGCCATCAGTGCAAGTAACACGGTGACAAAGGCAAAAATTGTTTACCTGTGAAACACCTAAAACCATCTTGAATACCACCGGGTTGCGTGAGTCACACTTTGGGAAACACCGTTCTGGCAAGAGCTGTCTACACCTGCTGCCTGCTTGCCATGGCATTCACTGCTCAGTCCACTTAGTCCGCAGAGGCCAACTTCCAGCCTTTCAGTCTCCGGGAAAGTCACTGGCACCTTTTACATTTCCATCTTCCTTGATCTTTCTTCACAGGGTAATGCTCTTAACTTATGCAGAGAAACACTGCTCTGTCATGGTTTTCCTACTTCTGCTGTCTTTGTGCCTTTGTGCTTTCTTTCTTCATTACCTCCTCCTCCCCTTTCAGCTCCTTGAATGTAGAAAGTTCTTCCAGGTGCCCTCTTGACCTCTTTTTTGAGTTATAGATTCCCCGCCCCCCCCCAGGATAATTCTAACCTGTCTTTCTGAAGGCCATCTCAAAGTGAACACTTCTCGGTATCTCCTTTAACTCTTGCTGTGATATTGAGTTGCATTTCTTTTTCAGTTTAACTTCTGTTATGATAGGCTCTGCTAGATTGTCACCTCCTTAAAGGTCACAATTTATGTTTTATTCACTTATGTTTATCTAACACTTACCACAGTGTATCTAGCTCAGAGGGACACGTTAACTGCCAATTTCAGGTGCAGAGGCAGTTTTGTTATCAGGTAGAATGGGGCTATCATGCCATATTCAGTAGCACTAAGAGATCCTGAAGGCTGGGTACAGTGGTTCACACCTGTAATTCCAGCACTTTGAGAGGCCAAGGCACGAGAATCACTTGAGGCCAGAAGTTCAAGACCATCCTGGGCAATATAGCAAGACCTTGTCTCTACGAAAAATTAAGAGAAATTAGTCAAGTGCGGTGGCATATCCCTGTACTCCCGGCTGCTCCAGAGGCTGAGGTGGGAAGATTGCTTGAGCCCAGGAGTTTGAGGTTGCAGTGAGCTGTGATCCCACTACTGCACTCCAGCTTGGGTGACAGAGCAAGACCCTGTCTTAAAAAAGAAAAAAAAAAGGAGAGAAAGAGAGATCTATGACGGACCCTCTCCAAAAATAATGTGGTAGCTTTTGCTATGGCTGCTTTACTAAGATAAAAAATATCAACTCCAAACTGACTTTTAACCTTTAATCCTTGAAAGTTACAATCTCTTGTTCAGTTTTTAAAGGTTCCAACAGATATTCATGTAGATGTTTCATACATCATTTGGGCGTTAAAACTGTATGATTGCTTAAATTTTAGGAAGGTGATGCTTAAGCTTAATGCTTTCCTTTCTTTCTTTCTTAGGGAATTCCGAAACGACTTTCTAGAACTTCTCAGGAGACGCTTTGGTAAACATCTCAAGTATTGCACAGATAACTTCATAACCTTACAGTCTCCTCAGGATCAACAGTGTCATGTTTTGTTCTTAGGCACCAAGAGAGTCCACAACAACATTGTGTACAATGAGTACATCAGCCACCGGGAGCACATCCACATGAACGCCACCCAGTGGGAAACGCTGACGGACTTCACCAAGTGGCTGGGCAGAGAGGGTAAGAGTAAGAGGCCACGTGAATGGTCGTTGTGTGGCTCCACTGATGGGAGAGAGAGCAGTGCTGTCATTTGTAGCTAAATTCGTGAAAAAAAGGATGCAGGGCAATTGGAAAACTGGAGGAGAGGAGCGTACTGATCCAGGATTGATTTTGTTGATTGCAAATTGAACATGAACATCTGGAATAGTTCTTTGGACAGTGATCTATCCCTGACACATTCTCTCATTTAGGTTAAGAGTTATTAGCAATCTCTTCTATCCTGCCAGCCCCCACATTTTTTACTCCATGTTAAGGTGTTTTTTTTAAAGTTGCTTTTTCTTTTCCCCATTTCTAATCTTCATAGGATGAGAAGTTTGGGATATGAAAAGGGAAAAAAAATTTGTGTCAGTGTTTTGCTTATTCATTGTATTACTTTATTCCATTTTAGGGGAATAAGTTCTGCTTAAAAGTAGCAGAACATTATGTACTCATTGAATATAAACATTTAGATAGGATTGAGTAATTACTTTGCCCTTGGTGACCATGGGGGATGGGTTCCAGGACCCCCCCCCCCCCACTGATAGCAAAATCCACGGATGCTCAAGTCCCTGATACAGAATGACGTGGTGTTTGCATATAACCTATACACATCCTCCTGTACACTTTAAATCATCTCTAAATGACTTACATAATGTAAATGCTGTGTGAATAGTTGCTACACTATAGTGTTTAGGGTATAATGACAAGAAAAAATGTCTGTACACGTTCAGTACAGACATAACCATCCATTTATTTTTCCTAATACTTCCCATCCACCGTTGGTTAAATCCACAGATGTAGAACCCACAGGATAAGGAGGGTCCATTGTACTTATTTCATATGTTTCCTTTATTTAAATATGTTGCTTTGCCAGACACAGTGGCTTATGCCTGTAATCCCAGCACTTTGGGAGGCTGAGGCAGGAGGATCACTTGAGCCCAGGAGTTCAATTCTGCAGTGAGCTATGATGACAGCTGCTGCACTTCAGCCTGGGCAACAGAGTAAGACCCTATCTCTTAAAAATGAAATAAAAAGCCTTAAAAAAAATTAAATATGTTTCCTCAACCTAACTATGTAAAAATCAGTATAATAACATTTTCTTTTTTAAAAAATAAAATATTCCACTTGTATCTGAATTTTATTAAGTATAAATATGAAAAATTCCCATGGTACGTGAATTTGTGTATTTGAATATGTCTGAGTATATTTGAATGAGTAAATAAATATATAGAGATGGAACACGTTTATTTTACATTTTGCTTTGGTTGTACGCAAATTTACGGTGTCTGTTTTTTTATTAAGGCTTGTGCAAAGTGGACGAGACACCGAAAGGCTGGTACATTCAGTACATAGACAGGGACCCTGAAACCATCCGCCGGCAACTGGAACTGGAGAAAAAGAAGAAGCAGGACCTTGATGATGAAGAAAAAACTGCCAAATTTATTGAAGAGCAAGTGAGAAGAGGTCTGGAAGGGAAGGAACAGGTGGGCAACAAAATCTTCAGCGAGCCAACACAAAAAGATCTAAAGAAGCAAAATTCTTTTTTTTTTTTTTTGAAGCATTAAATCGAGTCTTTGTCGGCATTGTTTTTTAAGTGAGAGGAGAAAGAGCCTGATGTGACGTGAAAGCACAGGTTGTAGAGTCGTTCTGGAGTTGACTCAAACCTCACATTACTTCCTGACTTGCTACCTTGATGGTCTTGTATAACTACGTAACCTGTCTAGACCCCAGTTTCCTTATCCCTGAAATAGAGACAGTACCTAATGGGAGGACATATAAGCAGGTAACTTCAGCTGACTGTGGTTAATGCAGTGCTGGAGGTGAACACACTGGGAACATAAGGGCCACCGTTTACCGCAGCCCGGGGAGCACAGAGCATGTTTGAAGGCAGATACAGCCCTCAGCAGAGGAGTCTTGAAGAGTGAGTGGGCGGAAGCCAGGTGGATCGGGGAGGCAAGGGACTCAAGTGTTAGAATAACTAGGTCGAGGCATTTATTTCACAAAAATGTATCGGTGCCTCCTGTGTGCCAGGACTTTTCTGGGTACTGGGAATACACAGTGGACCAAAGATACAGAAAACCGCCCCCCCCCCCCCAATAGCTTACATCCTAGCAGTTGCGTGCGAGCGGAAAATGCAGTCTGGTGTGTGCATGAATCTGCTAGCCATTTAGTATTTTTAAAGACTTTTTATTAAGCTCTATCGTACGTTGATTAAAGTGTACGCAGTGCGTTAATCTCACACGCACAGTTCAATGAACTTTTACACATAATGCGTGTGTGGCGAGAGAGTGCGCGAGCTGGCACGAGCACCTGCGTGTGTGTAACCAGCACCCAGATAGAGATACAGAACCTTTCCAGTCTCCCAGAAGCTTCCCTCACTAATATCCCTGTTCCCCAGAAGTAACCGCTGGTGCCACTATTGGTTACTGATTAGTTTAGTCTACTCTTAAGGTAGGGATAAGGGATAGGGATAAGGTAGTCTCTTCTGCCTTAGCCCTATTTAAAGATGGAATAACTAAGGCTTAAGGGAGATGCTGAGGCTGACGGATTACAGAGCTCATAGGCCAGAGAGGTGGGTTTCATATATGCAGTTTTGTTTGAGTTTGGTCTAAGGCTCTTAATCGTTACACTAAATTATACCATAATATGGAAAGGGTTTTGCTCTTTAAAGTAATGTGCTAGGTAAGATTCCTAAAGTTTGTTGCCTTACGTTTTGTTGTTTCCTGTTTAAGTTGTGATAGAAATAAAAATGTAGGTAAACTATAGTTTGGTACAGAAAAGCTACTTTTTTGTCTTTTAGAATGATTATCAAGTGGAGGATATTCGCAAAGCGTCTGATTTCTTAATTAAGATCTTAATCATTTAGAGTTGTGTCTTAGAGCTGCTTTGCAACACAGGTAGTATGTTGTAATTTAGGCCTATTAATTATTGATAGTCAATGCACTGTAAATCAACACTTTCAACCTTTTTTTTTAGGAGGCCCCTATTTTTACGGAATTAAGTAGAGAAAATGAGGAAGAGAAAGGTAGTTTTAATTTTTCTTCTTTTTTTTCAATGTGGATGCTTTTGTATTGGCTTTGCTGAAAACTAGCAACATGTCTACATGTCTGGTAGCGACATTTAATCTGTCTGGGATGCATTGTTCTTATCTATAAAATGAAAAGGAATACTAATGAATTAGATGGAATGCCTTCAGCCAAGTAACAAAATTGATTAAAATTAGCCTAAACAATAAGGAAATATATCTTGCCATACTAACTATCCCAGTAGTAAGGTGGTTCTGTATGCCATACGGACACAGGGAGCTGCCAACACTCCAGCCATCACTTCCAGACCCAGCATTGTCCAAAGAATGACAGAGAGTATCTCCTCTGGAGTCAACTGTAGGAGCAAGGAAACTTTTCCTAGGATACAATCCCTGCCAACACACTTCCTTTTGAGTATCACTGGCCAGATATTGAAAAGGAAGCATGTCACGTGTCCACCTTAAAAGCAGTCATTGGGATTGCGTTGATTGATTTAAACAACCAGAATTTACCCCAGAAACGAAGATGATGTTATGTCCCCTAAGTTACAGGCAAGAGCTGTGGACACCTGAACAGACTTGGAATACTGTTAGCAAGGGGGAGGAAAGCGGGGAAGCAACCAGCATTGTCCGCTACAGCGACATGACATGTGGGGTCCCTCCTACCTCTCTGTGTTTCACACCGCGACATTTTTCAGGGATATGTGATCTTTGCTTGGGAGCAGTTTAGCTATCACTTATTTAAAATGTCCATTAGTTCCCTGTGAATACCTTGTGGTATCTTTTCTTGCTCTGTCACCCCGGGTAGAATGCAGTGGTGACGTCATAGCTCACTGCGACTTCAAACTCCTGGGCCCAAGCGATCCTCCTGCGTCAGCCTCCCAAGTAGCTGGGACTACAGGCACATGCCACCATGCCCGGCTACTTTTTTCTATATATTTTTAGTTGGCCAATTAATTTCTTTCTATTTTTAGTAGAGACGGGGTCTCGCTCTTGCTCAGGCTGGTCTCAAACTCCTGAGCTCAAGTGATCCTCCCACCTCAGCTTCCCAGAGTGCTAGGATTACAGGTGTGAACCACTGTGCCCAGCCTACGTTGTGGTATCTAATTTGATAAGTTTTAATTATAATTTTCCTGAAATATATATGGCATGTCAATTTTTTTCTTCTAGTTACGTTTAATTTGAATAAAGGAGCATGTAGTTCAGCAGGAGCAACATCTTCCAAGTCAAGGTGAGCTACATTCACAGGCATCTTGAAACTTTAGAATTTTTGTGAAATGTAAGTGGTTCCTACATCTTAAAGTATTGTGAATCATTTTTTTCTGGATGCAATTTTCTTCTTTTTTGGTTTTTCTTTGTTGATTGGGGTTTTTGTTGGTCTGATTGATTTTTTAGCAACTGTTCTTATTTGCCCGTGATGAGATTCGATCTTTTGAGGAAAGGCTTGTTTCAAATGCTTCACTTTTGGTTCACCATGAATCTGCATGTAATGGTTCTGTCTATGCTACTATAAAACTGTTTATTTTTCTGTCATAGCCCACTTATCAAAGTTTAAATATCAGCTGGTGTACATTTTTCTTTTACCCTGTATTGTGGTTTTCTGAGAATAGAGACTAAGTAATCGGCGTCTCTCCTTAGCACCCAAGGCAATGCAGATATTCTAGTAGCTACTCGCCTTCCCTTCTAGATGGTGTAGTACAGAGCTGGGGTCAGCAAACTTTTTCTGTAAAGGACCATATAGTACATATTGGAGGCTTTTCTGGCCCTATGT
Organism: Lepilemur ruficaudatus; assembly: GCA_963574885.1. Taxonomy (NCBI): domain Eukaryota; kingdom Metazoa; phylum Chordata; class Mammalia; order Primates; family Lepilemuridae; genus Lepilemur; species Lepilemur ruficaudatus. The sequence continues at coordinate 40,958 of CAUYRT010061708.1, read as the reverse complement.
CTTTGTCACAACCACTTAAATCTGCTGTCGCAGTGAGAGAGTGGCCACAGCCAGCAATACGTACGTGAATGGAGCGTGGCTGTGCTCTAGTGAAGTCTTATTTCCAAAAGCAGGTAGCAGGCTGGATCTGGCCCTCGAGCTGTAGTTCACCAAATCCTGGTATGGTGTGTAGTCAGGTGGTTCTGTCTGCTGTTCACGTTTTCTTCTCCTGCAGTTCTTACACATTCTTTCACCAAATCTTTACTCACTGTTTGTGATGTGCAAAGCATTCAGTCTTGTTATGAAGGTTAGAAAAGATGAGTAAGACGAGATCTTACTGGATCTACCGGAATTTACTTTTACACTGGGTGATGTTGCCTGTTTTGCTTAGTGTTTAACATGTTGCTTGTTTAAGATCTAAGTTTTTTCAGTTCATTTATAGGTTAGTTTATTTATTTGCATGATTGAATAAGTGGCTAGGAGAATTGGCTGAGTCAGCCGTATGTATCAGCTTCGAAATGACTTGCCAGATACCTTAACTTTGATCAGAATAGTATTTCAAAATTAACACCTTCATTAGGTGTCATTAAGAAATTAGTTAATTGGGTTCTACGTATGGTATGTTTGGAGAGAATTTTTGCAATATGGGAGTGATGTGACCTGGAGGACAGGCTCAGATACTCCGTAGCACACATCCTTGCAGTTTTAGGCCGTTATGCGTTTCTCTCCATTTGCTTTCATTGTTTGCTATTCCTAGGCATAGATAAACGTTAAGGTTGGTTCCAGTGGGCCCAGATTGATCGCTCTTGTATTATTTAATAGTTTTTTATGGCTGCTGTAACAAATTACCACAAACCGGGTGGCTTACGACCACAAAAAATGTGTTCTGACTTCTGGAAAGCAGAAACATAGGGCTGTTCAAGAAGCTTTATCTTCCATTTCTAACCTGTCAATATTCATTTCTTGCTTGATTTTAACCCCATCTTAACCCTGTCTCAGTCTCTCACCCCTCTAATAGAATCTTGATATTACAAACAAAAGGATCTTGCCAAACTTTAAACTTTAAATCCTACCATCTTTTTTTTTTTTTTTGAGATAGGATCTCTGTTGCCTAGGCTGGACCTTCTGGGCTCAAGCGATCCTCCTGCCTCAGCCTCCCAAGTATTAACAGCTGGACTATAGGCATGCGACACCACGCCCAGTTATTCTTTTGTAGAAATGAGGTCTCACTATGCTGTCCTGGCTGGTCTCAAACGATCCTCCTGCCTGTTCCCTGTTTAATCTATAAAACGACTTCTGATTTTTTTACATGCTGTTATACCTGTTACGTCTCCTGCCCTTTGCAAAACTGTGGTTTCCTAAGTGTGCTATGGGTGGGGTGGTACCTCACTTTTTCTTACTTTTGCATCCTTTGTTCCCTCTTCCTGGAATGCCCTTCCATGTCTGTTCCCCTGCAATATGGTGAGATCCTACTGGGCTATGCTGGTCATCTTTTTATCCCCATTGCGTATTGCATTCTAAACACTTCATAATGCTGAATACATTTTCTTGACAGAAAATCTCTTATTCAGTCTAGTTCTGTTTCTTTTATGTGTATGATAAGATATACGTAACATCAAGTTGCCCATTTGAACCATTTTTACGTGTGCGGTTCAGTGGGATTAAGCGAGTTCACACTGTTGTGCATCCGTCATCACCGTCCGTCTCTAGGACTTTTCATCTTCCCCAGCTGAAACTCAGGCTGGGCGCGGCGGCTCACGCCTGTAATCCTAGCACTCCGGGAGGCTGAGACTGGAGGATCTCTTGAGGCCAGGAGTTCGAGACCAACCTGAGCAAAATGGAGAACCCGTCTCTACTAAAAATAGAAAAAATTATTCAGGCGTGATGGTGTGAGCCTGTAAGTCCCAGTTACTCGGGAGGCTGAGGCAGGAGGATTGCTTAAGCCCAAGAGTTGGAGGTTGCTGTGATGCCACAGCACTCTAGCCCAGGCGAGAGAACCAGACTCTGCCTCAAAAAGAAAAAGAAAAAAAAAATCTCATTTAATCCTTGCATTTGAATTAGCAGTTGGATCATATTATTATTTCCATTTATAGTTGAAGGATTTGAAGCTTGGGAAAGTGAATTAATCAAGGTCCTAACAGAAGTAGCCTCAAACCCTGACCTGCCCGACGCGGAAGCCTAGGCTACAGTCGCTCTGCTACACTGATGATAGTAGCACCAACAGAAGGGGTGCAAAGGTTCAGGGAGTTGCGGACAGGACAGGTGCAATGTTCTGTTAGTGCCGGTCATCCCGTAGGAGGTACAACGGGTCCTTCACTGTTTTGACTAATCTTGCTGTAAGTTAATCATGTAGCGAATTTATTCTGTACTGTGAATTTTGCACGTTATACAGCATTCGTCCCTGTGGTTCTTGTTAACAAGCGTGGTTTTTCTTGCCGTCAGTTCTCTGGGGCCAAGTGCACTGCAGACGATAGGGAGCACAGCGTCAGTGAAACGGAAAGAACCCTCCCAGGGCTCAGCTCAGTCCAAGGAAAAGAAGAAAAAGAAATCCGCACTGGATGAGATCATGGAGGTACAGTTTGTGAGCTATTTATGGGCCCCTTAGCAATTAGAGGAATGATGTAATTCAAACCCAAGGAAAGTTAAACAGCTTCATCAATTATTAGATTAATATAGACTTAGAAAAACTTTCATATATGGGTTAGGGAATGGGAGCCTGGCTGCAGTTCCATCAGAACAGAGTTGGGCCTCCCCCAGTAGGTTTGTTTTCTTGCCTCAAGAGCTGTCCTTGAAACTTCCTATGCAGTTATGGTCAGCAGAGTTCAGTTAGAAATTGGGACCTTCCATTGGTGCCCTCTCTCTCCCAACTAGTCCTCTCCTGTTGCCTCTGAATCCCAATCACCATTCTCTAGCCAGCAAGAGAAAGCTGAGACATCTTTTTAATTTGATCTAAACTGATGGCTAAGTTTATGAGATGAATCGTTGAAAGTATATGATTATCTGGATTTAGGGCCAAACTTTGCCTCTAATCCACCCACAACTCTGGCATAATTGTGCAGAAGGTTCTTAATATGCTCCTAAGTATTCCTTTCTCCTTTCTAACACATAGCCTTACCTCATCAATGAATTAATAAAATAAGTGGGATAGAAGAAGAGGAAGTCTAGGAGAAGAGAAAGAAAAAATGGATACAAGAAGCTAGCTTTTTTTGCTTTAATATCATTTCCTCTGTCTCCCCATCTCTTTGCTCCATTCTGAAGGAACAGGAAGTAACTGTTCACTCTTCTCTGTTGGCCGCCCTCACACCATGCAGGGCAGTCTAAAAAGCTTAAAGTGTGATATAAAATGAACACACTATGAAATGTCGTCGTTTCTTATTCAATCAATATTGAGTCACTGTTACGTGCTGGGCATCGTGCAAGGTGCGGGATCTGTGTGGTAGGGACAAAAACGCAGTCCTTGTTTGTCACGGGGCTTTCCTTCTAGTGAGGGAGCCATTCCGTTAGCAAGTGAAGCAGTGAATGATGACAAAGTGCTAAGGAGCTGAGGAGTTGGGAGGGAACCTGAAAGGTGCTAGGCAGGAAGGATCAAGCATCGGAAGGAAAGGCCACGAGACTAGAGTGCAGCCAGCACGTGGTGGCAGCGTGCAAGGTTGGAGAGAGCAGAGGGGACAACACCACAGGGGTCTTACACGTCATGGCAGGGATTTTTCAAAGTAAAATGGAAAGTCAGATCTACCTTTGAATGTTATGCATACTAAATTTAGACCAGTGCTTGTTCATGTCGGACAGCTGAAGGGTTTAAAATGAGGTTTAGAACCAACCGAAGAATTAGATTGTTGATCCCATCAAAAGTCGGTACTGTAAACAGTTGAGAAAGAAAAAGTTGAGATATATCATCATGATGGCCAGAGGGCGCTTTTTTCTTTTGGTCACTCTTACCTGTATCTCTCGGTGGTGTTGTTCTTCCCTTTCATTCATTTATTATCATTCCCAAACAGGGTCCCTCCTGTTTGCCATCAGACTGTATTCCTAACCGTGCTGTGCGAAAGTGGTGCCTGCGTTAGGTTTTACATGAAAACATAGCCTGTTTTCTAACTTGTGGCCGTCAAAGCAGGCAAGCGGGGGGTGGTGCTGGCCAGTGGTCTTGCAGCATTGGCTGAATAGGGGTGGTTTTTGTTTGTTTTCTGGTCAGTTGACTTGCTTTATCACATATTTTTTAAAATCCAAGGTTTTTTTTAAAAATCCAAAACTAACTACTAATAATGTTTATTTGTATTTATCAGAGCTTGCAAATTAGCAAATTATATCATTGGTCTTCTGTGAAGTCTGTGTCTTATAGTGTTATTTTGCTAAACAGAATAGTATTTTGAAGTAAACAGGATTTTACAGGAATAATTTTAAGAGTGTCTTATGTGTTTACAGATTGAAGAGGAGAAGAAAAGAACCGCCCGAACAGATTACTGGCTGCAGCCTGTGAGTATCCAACTGGGGTTTAAGTCCTAAACTTACGTTTACGTGAATGATTTAAATAGCAGTTGATATAAATAACGAAATGTCTCAAACCTGTGTGACTTACATAGATAGAGTTAGTTATAATTTATGATGACTTTTCTTTCTCTTGCATCTTTAATCTTTGGTGGCAGCTATGTTGGAGGATTACTTCATGTTTATAGGCCAGTTACGTTACGAGTTTAGTGCTAAATTTGTGTATGGACATCTAGAATTTGAGCCTGGAATCTTCAATTTTTGCTGTAAGACAAAATGTTGTTTTCAGAAATGGGGTTAAAAAGTAGAATTGTAGTTGCTGAAGTGTTGGTTTTCAATTTATAGCTTACTGATCTTAGAACACCTATTTAGGTACTTTGTAGAAAAAAGCAGGTTTTAGTTTTACAAACTCAGGGAAATTTTATATTTTATTGCTTATTATTTAAAATAATAAGTTAAAATTGTTTTTAAGCATTTAATAGTTTTTAAAATTATTATTTACTGATGCTCTATTTTGGACTTACTGAGACAAGAAGTTTTCATAAAACTTTCAGAGTCCCTTATTTATTCTTAAAGAAGCTGGTTTGAACAATAATAGGGGAGTATAAAATAATATATCACTTCAATAATTTCTGATTTGAGAAATAACATTGAAAGTTGAGAAGTCCAGGATTCTAATTCAAATCTTCATAGTCATTCTCCTATTAGCACGAAAGTAAGTTGGTTTCCATGTTTTAGTTTATCTTCTTACGCAGAGGGAAGCGTTTCCACAGGTGATCACGTGAAGAATTGTGAAATAAATTATCTAAGATGAAAATACTTGCTGTGTTAAATAGAAAATAAGCACTTGGTGTGAATTATTTTAGTTCATTCTCTTAACAGCCCTATAAGGTTATTATTGTTATTGTTGCCATTTTTTAGGTAAAAAAAAGGGGGGGACATATAGTAGAATAATTTCCCCAAGGTTATCTATTAAGTGGTGGGTGAGGGTTTCCCTGGCAGTCAGATTCTGTAGGCTGTGCTCTCAACGACTGTACAGTACTTGCCTTCTGCTGTGCATTAGTCAACCTGGCGCCCTGCTCTGTGAGTGGAAGTTTGGGCCCTTGTAGACTCAGGGGTATCTCATGGGATAGAAAAATCTAGTTTTTGTACTTACAAGGTTAGTATAGGAAAGATCTATAGGGAAGAAACCACAGGTGAATTATTTTGATTTGTTTTCCCTATTAGAATAGCTGGTGTTTGAATAGTAATAGTTTCATATATTGTTTATTAAAATGTAATCAAGAATTTTGCTTAAAGCAGTAGTTCTTAACCAGAGAATAATTCAAAATTTCTTAGAGAGTTTTTTTTTTTTTTTAATGACATGCACTTCCATACTAACTACCAGCGTTCAGTCTCCTGGGGTGAAATGCAGATTTTCACTCACCTCTTAAGTGATTCCGACGTGTGCCCTTGGCTAAGAACCATTGGTTTAAAGGGAAAAGAAAACCAACAAAAAGTGAAAAAATGGCAAAGCATTCCAAGTTTTAGCTAGCCCGGAAGTTCTCTTCTCATTGACAGTACTTTCAATTAAACTTTATTTTCCCTTTGATAATTTTGTCTGATAGTAAATTCATATTTTTGTATAGTTCCTCTTCGGGAGTGTTTTGTTGCGAGTAAGGACCAGCCAGCAGTGCTCTGATGCCTCAGAGTGTCCCTTATTTTGAAATGGGCAGTATATGTGTGAAAATAACCAGCAGTCCGCAGAGCCGGGCTTGGAGGGCTTTCTTTCCTAAACTCAGAAAAGAAGCGTTTTGAACAGATTGATTGTGGGCAAGGGTCAATAAGGACAATGATGCAATAAATTATCTTCCATTAGAGTGTGAACCTGTGTCTCATGAGGGCTTTGAGAAGTTTAGCCCAGAACTATTATGGCTCAATCAGATAAGCTTGTGTGACATTAATTAGCTTCATTTAGAAAGTCTTAGAGTAGAGGCGTAAGAGAAGACCATTCAAGTTTTACCTTCAACATGTCTTTTGACTATTAAATATTCTTTCCCCAAAGTCCTCACCAAATTTTTGCTAACATAATGTTAAGCACGGCTTTATGAAATACGTGTGACCATCTCTTTGATATATGGACTTGAAGTAGCAAATGTGGAGTCACTGCAGTGAATAAATATAGCAGTAAGTTGGGCAATTTAATTTTCATTTTTAGCCTTTAGGCAGCTAATCCAAACCCAGGAAAACAACGCTAACGAAGCAAACTCAGAATTCATAAATATGAAATAAGCCCAGATTTCTCTCCCGTTTGAGAATTAGACGCTCAGGAGAACGATACTTTTAGCTGGAGCTAATCTGGAGGAATGACATTTGTATCAAAAATTCAAAGCAACCTAATAAGAAAAGAGCACTGGAAGAGTGCCCTGCCTACGCTCAGGCTCGCTCGGTTTCTTGCAGTTTCCAGTGAGACTCCTGCAACCTGAGTTCATCAGCAGTGAACACCGGCAGTGTAATATCCTTGGCACTTTTCGCTTCCTGAATGCAGAGAAAGGAGCTGTCTGTGAAAGACATGAATTAGTAGAGTTGAGATTTACAGACAAAAATGTTTCAAGAAACCTTCACTGTGGAAATCAGCCGTTTTGTATGTTTTTTTTCCTCTTGGTAACCAGGTTGAACCAAAAGAGGAAGAAGAATTAAAAGAATACTGAGGAAATAAGGAAATGTTTTACCATTGTTGGGGAGGCTTAGAACTCTGATTTCTTAATTAGCAGAAAAATTACCTATCACTGTGGTTTTTGGTGAACATAAAGGAAGAAGCAAATTAGAAAAGATCGTTTATGTCTTTCCTTCCATCTTTATTTTTTGTTGTTATTTTCTAGGAAATCATCGTAAAAATTATAACCAAAAAACTGGGTGACAAATATCACAAGAAAAAGGGTATTGTTAAGGTAAGGACATGCAGTTGTGAATGGAATTTGTGAAAAAAGCTGTGGGTATTCCAGCGAAGCAATGTTGGTGTTTTCTTGGAAATCACGTCCTACTAGCAGAAGTATTGTCTCAAGTTCTCGATTATTCCTTAAACCGGAGGCTGAATTCACGATTGTTGGAGAAATGTTTCTTTTCCAACCAGAGTCGGTCTATTTTCTTACTGGGGCAAGTAATAGGTATGAAATCCCATCAGCAGCTCTTAAAAAACCCAGTGTGCAGGCCTTGCAAATCAGTAAAATATATTCTTCTTACGTGAAGGGGCAGTATAATTATACCTCCCAGAGGTCCCGTCTTTTGGCTGCTCTGGGATTATAAAATTTATGTCAACATTCCAGTCTTTTTCTCCCTTTGCTTTTCGTAAATATAGTTTGATTCCAGCACCCAACCTTATGCGTGCCTCGATAGCTCTTCTACTATACTTGAAGACAGGCAAAATTACCCCTCTTGTAGATTTCTTACAGTCTTATTCTAAGATCACCAGTCTCTTGCTCTTTCCACATGAAAAGCTTAACTAAGCTTTGAATTGAGTTCTTTCTTGAGAACCAAAGACTAAGAAATCATATGTGGAATGTGGAAAATAGTGTCATCTTTAGAAAGAGTCACTCTCATCTTTTGGTTGGAATTTCATTCGTTTTCATTTTATGTACTTTCATCATTTTAAATGAGTGTTCACATATTCTGCTATAAAAATGTTCATTTTGCATGACAGGAAGTAATTGACAAATACACAGCTGTGGTGAAGATGATTGATTCTGGAGACAAGCTGAAACTTGACCAGACTCATTTAGAGACAGTAATTCCAGCACCAGGTAAACCTGTTTGCAGACCATTTAATACATGTGCCATCAAAGTGAGTGATCCCACTCTTAAAACTGCAGTTTTGTTTTTTTCTTTGTCATTACTTGATGGTTATGGATTTGTTTCCTTTTCAGGAATACTAACTACCAGTATAACTCTTCCCCATTTGGCTTCAGGTGATGCACTAGTTACCAGTCCTCTAATCAAGCTGTTTTGTGGCATGAATGGATTTTCTCTTCCTAGAATACTTATTTTTTCTGAAGCAAAACACAGACGTATATGGATAGAATTAATCATATGAGACTTATTATTACAGGTTGAATATATTTTATCCCAAATGCCTGAGTCTAAAAGCGTTTCAGATTTTGGAGATTTTGGGATTTTGGAATATTTGCATATACATAATTGGATATCTTGGGGATAGGAACCCAAGTCTTAATAAATGAAATTCATTTATGTTTTATATACACTTTATACACGTAGCCTGAATGTAATTTTGTACAATATTTTTAATAATTTTGTACATGGAACAGTTTTAACTGTGTTTTGACTCCAACCCGTCACATAAGGTCGGATGTGGAATTTTCCTTTTTTTTTTTAGACAGGGTCTTACTCTGTTGCCCAGGCTGGAGTATTGTGATGCAGTCATAGCTCACTGAAGCATCTAACTCCTGGGCTCAAACGATCCTCCTTCCTCTGCCTCTCAAGTAGCTGCAACTACAGGTGCATGTGGCCATACCTAGCTAATTTTTAAAAAAATTTTTTTGTAGAGACGGGGTCTCACTATGTTGCCCAGGCTGGTCTCGAACTCCTGGCCTCAAGCAACCCTCCTGCCTCAGCCTCCCAGAGTGCTGGGATTATAGACGTGAGCCACCACACTTGGCCAAATATAAATATAAATGTGTTTTTTTTTTTGGTCTGGCTTCTTTCACTCAGCATAATTGTTTTGGATTCACCCATGTTGCATGTATCTACAATTCATTCTTTTTTTATTTCTGAGTAGTGTGTCATTGTGTGGATGGACAGCAGGCCCCCCATCTACTGGGGATACCTTCCAAGACCCCCAGTGGGTATCTGGAACCGTAGATAATACTAAACCCCATGTATACTATGTTTTTTCCTACACCTACATATCTATGATAAAATTAAATTTATAAATTAAGCACAGTAAGAGATTAACAATAACTAATAATGAAATAAAACAATTATAACAATATACTATAATAGAAGTTATATGAATATAGTTCTCTCTCTCTATCTCTCTTTCTCTCTCTCTCTCCAAATATCTTATTGTACTGTACTCACCTATTTTTAGACCGTGGTTGACCAAAAGTAGCCAAAACTGTGGATAAGAGGGGATTTCTGTGCCAGAGTTTGTTTGTCCAGTCACCTCTTGATGGACATTTGAGTTGTTTGCGGTTTTTGGCTGTTAAAAAAAACTGCTGTGAACATTCATGTTCAAGTCTTTGTGTGGCTGTATGATTACTTTTCTCTTGCAGTAAATACTTAGAATGGGCTCAGTCATATGGTGGGCGTTAGTTTAAATTTTTATAAAATTGCCAAGCCATCTTATGAATTTTAAAAAGAGACAAAGTAAGCTCAATTTTCTCTGATTTCTTCTGGACTCGGAACATTTTCCCCAAGTAACTTATGCTTCTTGCATCTAAAATCAAAACATATCCCTTTAACAAATAAAAGTGAAAGAGATGAGGAGTCTTAAAACGTTAGAGTAATGAAAGTCTACAAACTATACTTTGAAATACTATTCTTGAATCGTTAAAAACTTGTATTAATAAGAAAAAGCTTTCATTTTTCATTGTGTTCATTCAGTGGAATGCATATTGCTGTAACAAGGTAGAAGAAAAATGTAGACATTTCTTTGCATTAAGGTTTATATTTTTATTCTTATTACAGGAAAAAGAATTCTAGTTTTAAACGGAGGTTACAGAGGAAATGAAGGTACCTTACAGTCCATCAATGAGAAGACTTTTTCAGCTACTATAGTCATTGAAACTGTAAGTTTGTTTACACAAAGACAGAAATTTCAAAATATGCCATAGTTTTTTTTTTTTTAATTGGACTGGTCTTTGTTATATTTTAGAATTTGGGTTTTTTTGTATGCCTTCTTTCCTATTTGGAAATCTGTAATCTTATTTTCTCCAATGATTCTGTCATTGCTAAAGCATTTTATTTTCCGGTTGCAAAAGAAATGTGTGCTCATTGTATGAAACCTGAAATATATAATTTAATAGAAATAATTTTTTAAATTTCTCATAGTCCCCTAGCCTGACAATAACCCCCCCATTAATATTTTGATCTGTTCTTTTCCAGTCTTTGTATTTTATAAAATTGTGTATAACATGTACAGTTTTCTTTCCTGACTTCCCTCCTCCACATTTAACATAAAACTCAATCTGACACAGCAAAATTAGTGGGGGGAAATGCAGTTGTAGTTGATGGGAAGGGAGCCACAGAGGTCAACCATTTTTTTAAATGTCCCCTCTTCTTCCATAAAGGATTTAAGGTAGCAGAGAATCAATACAGTAATTTAAAGAGCTCTGACGTTAAGTAAAGTTTTTTTTTTTTTTTGAGGGTCTTGCTCTGTTGCCCAGGCTAGAGTGCAGTGGCATTGTTATAGCTCACTGCAACCTCAAACTCTTGGGCTCAAGGGATCCTCCTGTCTCAGCTTCCTGAGTAGCTGGGACTACAGGTGCACACCACCATGCTGGCTAATCTTTCTATTTTTCGTGGAGATTGGGTCTCACTTTGTTGCCCAGGTTGGTCTTGAACTCCTGGCCTCAAGTGATCCTCTGGCCTCAGCCTCCCAAAGTGCTAGGGTTACAAATGTGAGCCACCACGCACGGCCTAAATAAAATTGTTTATTGACTTAGAACTGATAGTTCTCTGACATGTTTGTGAGTTAGGCCCAAGATGTCTTCAGAAGGAGGATTCTTTTTAGGACTCCGAACTCCTACACGACATAACTTTACCACTATACAAAAGAATTTTTCATCTCCAGCACAGTCAGTTTTACTATTTTGTGGGGGTAATAGACCCCTTGGAGAGGGTGATGAAAGTTTGGAGTCTCTCTAAAACATCGCAGGCAATTGCCGAAGTTTTTGTGTTCTCTTAGAGCTTCGTATCACAGGCCCCCTAAGCCCATGGACCTGTAGGAGAATATGTGTCTCAGGTTTTCTGGAAAAACCAGTGTGGTCCTTATTGGAGAGAATTCACATTTCAGTAAATTAAGCATTTTTTCCTGTCCCTTCCAATACTAACCTAGAAATGGTCATTCACTAACCTAAACTATAAGGGGAAAAAAGAAAAAGAGACTCTTAACTGGCATTAAAGAATTTATCAATTTGACTAAATTAACAGATTTTTTTTTAATAACTCTAAGTTTTTCTCTCTGACTCAATCAGGAGAAGGTGATGGGAAATGCAGTATTTCCTTGATGGATTGGTTATCCTTCCCCTTTAAATATGCTGGTACTATCAAATGCAGGTCCAGCTTCATGTTTTCATCTAAGGGAAAAACAAAACAACTAATTACTACTGAGGATATGTTAATTCCATCCTGATATCTTTGGTTCACAGTTTGCATGGTCTTCTTCAGGGGCTAATCTGGTAACTCCTTCACTCCAAACCCACAGTTTCATCTTCTTTTCTGATGCTTTAATTGCTTGTCGGACTCTAAAGGGTAGAGCTTATGGGCAAATCCACATGAAAAACCTTTCTGTTTCATTGCAAAGCAATTTGCACTTCTGGAAGAGGAAATCCACTTCCTCATTTTTAATTTTTTCTCTTTTCAACCTGCCCCCATTTAAAAAAAAAAAAGGGGGTGTTTGTGTGTACATGTGTCTGTCTCCATGAAAACATCTCCATGTTTTCTTTGAGTCATTTGAACTTTTCAAGTGGTTTCTCCTGCTCTTTTTATCATTTCTGGCATCTTAAATTTTAGTTATATTTGAAATATATTTGAAATTTACACATTTATTAAGCAGATTTTTAAGAGCTAACAAGTTGTTCCTAAACAGCCTCAGCTTTTTAGCTATTTGCTAATAAACCCAAATGCTTGGCTCGTGTCTTATTCTCTAGATATGCAGTTCGTATCAGAAAAGTGTAATTGACCAGAGACTGTTAAACATAGTAATGAAGAATTCAACCTAGTCATGCATTATCTGGGAACTTATTTCCTTTAAATATGACCATTATTATTTGTTAAAAGAACGACCATTTTAAAAAGCATTTTTAAGGGAGGTTATGATTCTCGGTAAAAAAAAATGTTAACATCTTTGTCTAGGGTTAGTGTCTTCGTCGTCATCGTGATGTTATATTTTATAAGAGAAAGAAACAACTTTCGAGTTTTAAATGAAAGATTGAATAATAATAAGAGTTCAAAATTATTGAGCTGATACTCATATTAAATTCTAGGTATTATTCTAAACACTTTATATGTTTTAACTCCAACAACCCAATAATGTAGGCACTACTGTTACCTCTGCTGGGGGATAACCGGGCACAGAGAGGATTAGGAAACTGAAGCTCGGAGAGGTTAAGTCACTTGCTAAAAATGAGATTTGAACTTGGGGAGTCTGGTCCCAGAGCCCATATTCTTAGCCTCTGTGTTCCCAGGTTATAATCCATTTTTGTGACAGATTGTCTTTCATAAATTGTTTTCCATTTTCTCTTTTTGTTGAACAAAAAGAAGAAAGTAAATTTGAAGTCAGACTCATTTTCTATAATATAGACCAATTTAACAATCACAGCTAAACTAGACACACATGTTCTAACATGGATAATGGCACAATTATGATAGAAGTTAACTTCTCATTGTAAAAGTCCAGATTGGGTATTCTTGATTAGGGAATGGCTTTCTTCTAAGTGGTGATTTGTGAGTCCAGGGCCTTTCAACTAGTGGCTCAGCCGTCTTCAACAAGTGGCCTCTCCAGCCGCCATGTTTGTGCTTCAGTCAGGCAAGAGGGGCCTCACGGATTTCGTGGAGGGAAAGCCCACCTGGGCCATCGCTGCTGTTCCTCCGTGCTCTGGAGCTCCGCCCACCGCCACACCTAACCAGGGGGGCTAGGAAAGGTAGCTGTGTGGCCAGGAAGCAGAGGAGACACCGAACAGCTAGGGACCCCTGCCCCAGTATCTATTGATAACACACTGTAAGTATCATTGAAGAAAATGCGGTTTTAATAGGTCTTAATGAGAATGCCATAGATTATTTTTAAAATTTGTAAATGTTTAGAAACATTAACTACCTTAATGGTGTTTTAGGGATATGGAAAAGGTAAATTTGTATCTTTAAGTATGATGTCATTTTTTTTTTTTTTTGGTACATATGTATTTAACCTCTTCTTAAATTATTTTAATTTTTAGGGCCCTTTAAAAGGACGCAGAGTTGAAGGAATTCAATATGAAGACATTTCTAAACTTGCCTGAGTTTGAAAATTTGTCAACAACACATTAAAATCCTAAAACATCAAATTGGTGTTCGCCAAGGCATTATGAGACTCTACTGTGTTAGGGTCTTCCTTTTGTATAAAAGAAATGGATTTTTGAAAATATTACTGTATAGTTGTTTAGCTAAACTTACAGAAAAATATAATTATGTCTCATGAAGTATCAAAACTATGTAATTTTGCCCATGTTATTTTTGTTTCCTTTGTAATATTTACTTAAATGATTTTTTATCTTCATTAAAAATGTTACTGTGAAGTGTTTTATATAAGACAATTTAGAATCATATAATTGAAGGCAATCCTTCATATACACTCTAAATTTCTATTTTCAGTAGTAGAGTGGTAAAGTTGAGCTATAAATGTAATTAAATTTCAAAACATCAAACTGTAAATACAATAGCAGCTTTGTGGTGATATAATTCATACACCATATGGGCCACTCATTTAAAGTGTACAGTTCAGTGGTTTTTAGTATATTTGCAGGGTTGTGTAACCATCACCACTATCTGATCTTAGAAGGTTTTCATCACCCCAACATGAAGCCCTGTCCATCCCTATCATGCCCTCTCTGACCCAGCTGTGGGCAACCACTGATCTACTTTCTGTCCCTATGGATTTGCCCTTTCTGCACATTCCATGGAAATGAACTCATATAATCTGTGATCTTTTTGACTGGCTCAGCAGCCTTACCCTCACGTTTTCAAGGTTCATCCGTATCGTAGCTTGTAGGAGCTACTTCATTTGTCTTTACTACTGAATAATATTGCATTGTATGGAAGGACTGTATTTTGTTTTTCTGTTCATCAGTTGATGAACATTTGGGTTGTTTTTACTTTTTGGCTTTCGTGGCTAATGCTACAGTGAACATCCATGTACAAGATTTTGTGTGAACGTATCTTTCAGTTCTACCAAGCGGTTTTCCAAAGTGGCTGCACCGTTTTACAATCCCACCAGCAATGTCGAACTATACAGTTCTACTTAAATAAGTAGGGCAGTATATTTTGGGATGCAAAGGCCACCTCACACTTGCTTATGCCACAGGAAAGCAGACGGGTTTTTATAGTTCCTGTAACTGAGGAGGGACAGACACTAGCTGCGGGGCAGCAGTGGGACCCAAGTGTGGACAGTCTCATCAGGATTGCTCTCTTCTGTCTCTGGCTTCCTGTGCTGGCTCCATTCTCAGGCACTCCAGGCTTACGTTCTATGACCGTTCAAACTAAAGGCCTGGGATTGATTCTCGTTGCACCCGACCTGGACACATCACTCCGAACACAAGGATGGGAATATGCCAAGCCCCCAGCCATCTCTCCTGGACTGAGAGTCGGGAGGTGCTGATAACATATGTTGGCAGCGAAAACATAAGAGGCAGTATAAGAAATACTAATAGGAAGTCAGCTTTACAGAAAAATGTTCTTCAAGGTGAATTAAGGTTTCTCCAAAATAACTTGATGGCGTAGTATGGAAAGCAACTAGGTTTTAGAGTTGGGTAGTCTTCAGTTTAAATTCTGACAGTTCTGTTCTGCAGCTGTGTAATCCTGGAACGTTAATGTTCTTGGATTGCAATGTTCTTCACGTATAAATTGTCAAAAAGGACGTGTCCCTGTAGGGTTGATGTGAGAAGTACAGAAAATACAGGCATAAATCCTGGCACACAGTAGGTGTTTGATAACCGGTAGTGTCGGAGATGGAGCCCAGCAGTTGGTCCTGGCCTGATGTGAACCTGGCTTGAATCTCAATAAGAATAGTAATAAATAACGTGATGAGTAAACGTGGCAAATTCTGTATGCCTGCCCCAATCCGTAAGTTTGGAATCAATGCTGTGGTTTTCTTCAGAGAAAAAATGTTTCATGTCCACCCCTCACATTTAATTTTTTCCCCAACATCTCCCTTAAATTATCTCAGAAAGAAATAAAGTAGAATAATTGAGATTAAATTCAATAAAATATATTCAAAGCATAAAAACGTGATTGTAGACTTTGGAGCATTTTTTCCCCTCTGAGTTTGTAGAGCCCAATGGTGGTTATATTAAACGAAATGACTGTAGACAACTAAAATCAGGTCTTATGTTGACTTTTATTTTTGAAGCATCATAAGCTATTTTTCTTTTGTGATAGACTTTTTAGAGCAGTTTTGGACAAATGTATGATGGCAAGTATCCACGATTATGGTATCGTACAGAGTAGTTTCCCCGTCCTAGAAGTCCCTTGTACCCTGTCCCATCCCTCCCCCCAAACCCCTGGCAACTACTCATCTTTTTACTGTCTCCATAGTTGTGCTTTTTCCAGAATGTCATATAGTTGGAATCCTACAGTATGTGGCGTTTTCAGATTACCTCCTTTTACATCGTAACATTTGTGCATTTAAGGTCCCTCCATGTTTTTGTTTGTTAGTTTGTGGCTTGATAGCTCCTGTCTCCTTAGCACTGAATAATATTCTACTCTGTGAATGTGCCACAGTTTATTTTTCCATTGATCTACTGAAGGACATCTTAGTTGCTTCCAAGTTTTGAAAATTATGAATAAAGCTGCCATAACATGTGTGTGCAGGTTTATCTATGGATGTAAGTTTTTGACTCACTTAGGTAAATGCCAGGGAATACATTTGTTGGATCATATGGTAAGAGTATGGTTGTTATTTAATGAACAGACCCCTACCCAATTAATTGTATTATGTCTTATTGGGAGAATGGTTATGTGAACAGAATGAGGTTAGTCAGCTAAGGCCTGGTGATAATTCATTGTGTGTGTGAACGTGACTGGGCCACAGTGCCCAAATAGCTAGTCAAGCATTATTCTGGATGTTTCTGTGAGGGTGTTTTCTGGGTGAGGTTAACATTTAAATTGGTGGGCTTCAGTAAAGCAGATCACCCTCCCTAGTGTGGGTGGGCCTCGTCCGATCATAGAACAGAAAGGCTGACCTCCCCCAGGGAAGAGGGACTTCAGCTCAGGGTCTCCTGTACCACTGGTCCACACTGCAGAGTTTGGACTTACAGCCTCTGTGTTCACATGGGTCAATCCTTCCAATTAATCTTCTGGTTCTGTTTTTCTAGAGAACTATGACTAATCCAGGCCTCATAAACTAAAAAGGGTCTTGGGCCAACACTTGGAAGAGAATCTTGGCTAAGAGTATTGGGCCATCACAGGTAACTGTGTGTTGTAGCTATCCTAGCTATTCCTAGGGGTGGGTGACAGGGTTTTAGTATAAATCTCTATAAAGCAACAAAGATCAAGTAACTTCTCCTGTTCCTAGTCTACAGTCACCAAATAACCTTCTCATAATTGAACTTCCCCCATAACTAACAGTGTAAAAATGCACTCAATCAGCAAGGTTGAGGACCTAAGGCTCCATAGTAGCAAAATTTGATCACAGTAAATGCTAAATCTAGGGCTCAGTCCGGATGCCAGCTTGACATGCCAAAGCAACTTTCCTTTGCATCACCTTGATGAGCACACCTTAGCATCTGAAAACACAACAAAATCCTAAAGCTTCCTTGCAAAATATTTATTTTCTTCAGATACGTTTATAGGCTTTATAAACCACCATGATATCTGGTTGGCTTTCATTATTCAAACTGAAGCGTATCTGCAAAGGTGGCAGGGAAAAAAGGTATATTTATACACACAATTTGCAAAACTCTAAACCTTTAAGGCCGGTTGAGAAAGCTGTAGAGCTGAGGCACAAAGTAGTCCTTGTAATGTCCGTCGATGAAACCTTTTCCACTGTTGTGCACAAACCAGCAGGGAACGTCTGTCCCGAACACGATGTCCGTCCTGTAGTCTTTCTGTAAGCCTCTGCGGGAGAAACGATACGCGTGATTGGGGAACAGACTGGCCGGGCACGTCTAGAAACAAGACACCCTCTGTCCCTCTTTGTGTCCCTTCTATCACCCTCTCTGCCCACCCCCTACTCATCCCTTGCTCCCCAGGTCGTATGAAACACCAGAGTCCGGGGCTTAGTGTTGAAAGGACAGAGAATAAGCAGATTGTCCTTAGATAATGCAAATAACCCTGATACAGGTTGACTCAAATGGAAAGAAGGCGGGAACAGAACTCCAGATGTTGTAGGCCAGCCTCACACATGACCTGAAGGATGAATCCGAGGTGCCTCTTAACTTCACTTTATGGGTAAGTTATAGTTAACGGTGGTGCTAGCTGTTTTAGGGCAAATTCATGTCTTCCACTTGAAGGACAAAGAAGCCAATGATTTGCAAAGGTGTCTGGCACCCTGCCATTAATGAGCCTTAAACGGACATAACTACATCGTTCAAGGTCAACTCAGTTTCAGTTACAAATTGTCAGGTGCTTAAAGAAGACGAAACTGAGGTTCAGTGTTTACTTTTTGTCATTAGAGTAGAGAAGATGCTCTTTGGCCAACCACAGAGAACTTACTAGCGTCATTCACTTCCGCTTACCCTGTCTTCTCTAAAACATGCTTGCCGATGCCCGCTGGGGACTCAGTGCTCTATAAACCCATGCCCGCTGAGTGCCATACTCACTAAGAATCTGTCGTTTCAGCTCTCAAATCTACTGTGGCAGTGGTACCTATTATTGTCATTTTAAGGTTTAATTGGCATCGTTTTCTTTCCCTTCTATTTTGCTGCTTGAGTCCAACTCTCCCAGGGCCCCTTTTCGTGGCTGTCTCATGCACCCGAGACCCACCTGCTGACAGTCAACTTATGTCCTTTCACTTCCATGCTGGCCTCTGGCTTCTGGGGGTCCTTTCCCGGTCTCTCATTGAAGATGTGTATCTTGGGCTCCTGCATGAACTGGCCTAGCAGAACAGAACCCAGACATTTATTTCCATGTAATCCAATGCTAGACAAAAAGCCCGGCTTGTCATTCCATCCAAGCTACACTTTGGTCCTCCCTCCAGAAGTTCTAGGGTACAAGGACGAGTCAAGAAAGACAAGTTGAGAGGACAAAGGAGCCGTGATTTGCTCTCCTTCCTGAGAGCACGTCCATTGTGCACATGAGGTGGCTGTACGGGACCGTTAGTACATTGGCCACCCTGACGGTGGGGGGCGAGTTTAGCACTTGAGAGCACAGCTCAAACCAGGAACAAGGTTTGTTTGCGATGTCACATGCTTATGTTTGAACCCTTCTTAAAATACTAGGGACAGTTGCCCAGGAGGCTCTGCCGTTACCCCAGACTTCCTAAACCAGTTCACTTCTTTTCAGTTAGAAAAAGATTTTCAGCATAAACCTTAACATGCGTCTTGTGGTAACTTGCCCCGTTTGTGATCCCGAAACCCTTGTCTGGAACGGCTGCACTCCTGAACCACCCTGCACTGCTGTGTCCGTCCTCTGTACCCTTGAGTTCGCACCTGACCTGCCACTCTCCCAACTTCTAGCCACTGTCACGCAAAGTTGCTGAAGACCTGGAGTGGTCCCGCCCTTGCTGGATGGTTGATTGACATTTTACCTATTAATCCGTGTGCTTTGGGTGAAAACTTGTTCGTGGGGGGAATGTAGATTCCCAGAAAGTCTACGTTAATCGGGTGCTTCTTCCACACTCGATGGAGTAAAACCGAGAAGGAAATCTCTTTATCCAGCGTGACGGTCACAGTTTCTTCTTTCTTCACTGAGATGACCACCCTGGTGTGAAAGTCCACATGGAATTAAACAATTCCAGAACAGACTTTTCTAGAAAGTCACTTCTCACCCGCAATACGAGCTCTCCATTCCTCCCACTAGTTTTCTAAGAGTTTTATTTACAACGCGTTTGCTACGGAATGCTGTTGTTATAACTCCCAGCTCTAAAGTTCTATCAATGTACGTGGGTGTAGATAAACGCTCAGATACTAACAGGGAAGATGCTCCCCATAAGACACAATCCTAGTGTTTGGAGGGCCCTCTCTGATGTCAAGTCAGCTACAGGTTCGGGTAGCGGATTTGGTCACTGATGCAACACGTATGTCTTGGTGCTTACCAATGCCAGGCACTAGACTAGGCCTGAGACACAACAGTGACCAAAGCCACTGACCCTGCTGCCAGGAACTTGGTAAGTTTTCCTGAATCTCAGCTGCTGTCTATTTAAAACGATGATTTTAAGTTCTATGCTGATGTCACTGATGGCTGGATTGATTTATGCAGTCGTGTGTCAGGGACAGGCCTCAACTGGGATGAAATAACACTTGCCTCTGATTGATGACACGAGCCGTGTCAGACCAGGTCAAGACAGACGTACGGGACTTCCAGTTCAGGGTGATGGTTTCTGTGCTGATTTCTATTTTCATGTCTTCCTTTTGGAAGTAAAACCCCAATTTTCCAAAATAGGTGCTTAGTTTTCCATTATTGGGCTTCTTGGCACCAATGAGCTGACCATTGACTAAAATTCCTACAGAAAAGAAAAATGGTTTTGTCTCTTTTGTACCTTTTTTTTTTTTTTTGGTATGTGTGGGCACCAAAATTCAAATTTGATAAACTTGACAATATGGGAAAATGTATTATTATTTTGCCTCAGGATTTACATAACATTTTTTTCTTTGTGATTCTTGTTTTATAACTGAGTTTAATTATATCACAATAAGATCTGCTAGTTCATGCTCAGAGAGAGTATATATTTTGAAGTATAGTTGTTCAAAATAGATATATATGTAATTTAATCTTCACTAATATCAGAATTTGGAAAATAAAGAACTTCAATCAAGGTGAGAAAGAAAGAAATCCCAGGTAGTGACAAGGAGGCATGAGAACGATCTAATTGTCCAATTCGAATAAAATTTCTTTTTATTTTACCTGATTCCGGATCAGAAACCAGGTTGAGGATTTTTCCAGGTTCTGAGTCAATATTGAAACAAATGTTATTTTGGCTTTTTGGTAGGTAAATGATGAAATGGGGGTCATTCTCAACTGGAAAATGAAAACAAACAAAATCAGAAAGAAAGGAAGATAATTTTGAACAGTATTTTGTTCCCGAACACCTTTATTTAGCCAGAACAAATATTTACTGTGCTTCTACTATATGCCAGCTACCGTCCCAGGCACTGAGGACTCAGTGGTTCATACCCCGCTTTCCCTTCCCCACGGAGCCTCTGTTAGAACTTTATTTTATTTCACAAATACAGTGGATATTTATTCTGTAGCTATGATGTATGTACTAAGCTAGACGCTAGAGATAAAAAAATAGGAAAACCATAAGTGATAAGAAACACACACACGTATATAATATAAGATATAGAGAGAGATAGAGATGTATTTTTTTAAGGAGCTGTATGCGGTGCGGAACAACAAAGGCAACATATTGTTGACATACAGATTAATTTTAATCAATTCCAATAGCAATGAAGAATCAAGCTAGTCCCAAGAAATGACTGCTTTGTTATTGAACCTGATTATTCAGCTGATCCTTCCTGGCCTTTTTTTTTTTTTTTTAATTCCATGTAATGATTCAACAAATATTTGGTGAAGGAGGAAAAAAAAAACCCTACGTTCAAAACACTAGGCAATGTTTGGTGCATCTGTAAATACGTCATGTTCTGTACCTTCAAGAAAGTAATACTTCAGTGCAAGATGCAGACATACCACTAATGTGAGATAGAACCACGTAAAGGGCACAGTAATGGCCCGAGCCACATGCTGTGGGAATGAAGGTGGGTTAGCGCCCCAGCAGACTGCGCAGGGGCGTAGGAGGGAGGAGGCTGGCTTGTGAACTTAGTCTTACAGGGGAGGAAAGGGAAAGACAGAAGACACAGGAGAGAGAGATTATTCTGAGTGAACAGAATCAGAAAGGTATAAAGTTAGAACAGTTCATGATTTGTTCAGAAAGTAAGTCAACGTGGCCAGAATATAGGTTCTCGGCGAATGCAGAAAAAAGATAAGACTAAAAATGTAGATCATCAAGACCCTGAAACACCAAAGAATAGGACTTCATTCTGTTGGGTAGGACCCACCAGGCCCAGCTGCTCCTAATCTTTAATGATAACATCCATTTCTTGAACGATTACTATGTGCTAGCACTCGAGAGACGGCTCCGCAAATAATCCACACCCCAGCTATCAATAGGTGTATACGCATCACGATGCCCATTTTCAGGATGAAGGAAGTGAAGAAACATTAAGTAATTTGCTCAAGTCCACACAGACGATGTCAACTCCAAAGAGAAGGTTCTTTCCCCTGATACCCCACGGGCCCTTCTGCATGAGAGGAGCATGTCTTCCCTGCCAGAGGGTTTGCCCCATACCACTGGGAAAGGACGCTGTGGACTGAACTATCCCCCTCAAAATCCACACGCTGAAGCCCTGACCCTTAGTGTGATGGTATTTGGAGATGGAGCCTTTGGGAGGTGATTAGGTGTAGATGAGGTCATGAGAATAAGGTCCTCACGATGGGGTGGGTGCCCTTATAAGAAGGGACACCAGAGAACTCTTTCTCTCTCCCCCACAGAAACACAAGGAAGAGGTAGTGTGAGCACCCGGTGAGATGGTGGCCTCTACAAGCCTAGAAAAGAGTCCTTGGGAGGAAACCTACCTTGTCAGCATCTTGATGTTGGACTTCCCAGCCTCCAGAACTGTGAGAAATAAATGTCTATTGTTTAAGGCCCCCAGCCCATGGTACTGTGTTGTAGCAGCCCCAGCAGACTAATGCATGGAGCTGTCTTCTTCCACTGCCTGTAAAAGTCACCTAGTTTACCAGGACACAGTGATTTTATTAACACACACAAATGCCTCCTGGAATTATGATCCATTGAGCTCGGAGGTGTGCAAGCAGCGTGGAAGTTCTCTTACCTCTTATCACGTGTGGGGGAGGCGTTGACTCCAACACCCGAGGCCCCTGCACAGGCATTGGAATCCCTGGTGTTGGTGAAGGGTTAGCCCAAGATGGGATTGAGCCCGGGGCCACTTTGCTGCCGTAATACAGGGCACCTGTGCAGAAAAACCCGCATCTGTTAGTTTGCAGTTTTACATTTCTATGGAAATTGCCTATGATTTCAGGAGTCTGTTTTATGTAGTCCCTGGAGGCTGTCAGCTGAGGGTTTCTCCCTATTTTTATTCTCGAGTTCTCTCTTCTCTGGCTCCCTCTGGCATTGCACAGGAGGGCCTGTGATACGGGTCTCTCTAGAGTCTGGAACTTGAGCAAGGGGTGTGCCGGGGAGCTGCTGTGTAGAGCTAGGGAAGTGTCTCGTCCCTTCAGCTTAAGCCGGGAGATAATGCCCAGGGGAAGTCCTAAGTCACCATGGGTGCCTCCCTGGATCTGTCCCTACTCACTCGCCAAACAACAGCTGAGCAATTCAGTCTCCCAAAGCAGTTCCCCTACCGGTGAGAGACTTTACATTAACCCTGGGGAACTGGCACAGAGAGATTGACCCGATAGCAGAAAGCAAAGTGAAATAACCCTTTTTGTGTCATGTAAAGTCCCCTAGCTCAATCTATCTGCGAGCTCCAGGCTGCTGTAACTGGGACATCAGAGGCCAGAGTTCCCTGAACCCTGGGCCAGTGCAGGAAACTTGGCAACACCCTTGGCCAAAATTAAAAATGGCAAAAACCTCCGTTGTAGGAAGGTCATTCTCAAGGATATGTTTGCCTTGGACCAGTCCCTAAGAAAGGGAAGCAAAGGTCTAATAAACAGGAGGTTTCTAGCCTTGACTATGTGCCCTCTTGGGCGTGCCTAGAAACTTTCTACAGGACACAGAGCATGGATTGCTTTTAGGGCAATTTCTAGATTCTCAGCTTCCACCTATACTCTTTTCGAAGGAAACCCCTTCCTTCTAGTTTACAAACAGAAGGCATGCTCTTCCCCGGCCTCCCCTCACCAACAGGCTCCCAAAAGCTAAAGCAGCCATCCAAATATTGGTGTAGTGCCAAAAAAAAACTGAACGATTCTAAAGATAGGGTAACATCTTTTGGCAAGTCAAATAGACGGTTTCCAATTCTTTGCTTTCAACACAACTGGAAAAGGGCTCGAGTTGTCAGCTGATTAAAATGTTCTGAGTGCTAGATCCATATGTGAGTTTTGGCGTATAAATTCAAAAGAGTTCAGATAAGTGAGAAAAGTCACTATAAATAAGCTCTCTCCAGTTCTGTCTACTTACATATCAACAATGTTTATTGGGACTCGTGCCTATAAAAATTATTTTAGAAGTAAAATTGATGCTGTATCTTCTCTCTTTCAACCTATCCATACATAGTATTTACCCATGGGTACATGGAAAAACACTCAGCCACATTTTTCTCAATAAGAGATCATTTCCAACCAAATTATACTTATAGCAAAATTTGTGATAAATTTATATTATTTTGATCACTTGACTACTAGTAGTTACTTCAGTAAAACTCAATCCAGAGGAGAATTTTGATCACTCAGAGCCTTATGGTCATGATCTTTAAACTTAACATTTTTTAAATTAAAATTTAAAATTTTTAACATTATTCTTCTTTCAGAGAAGCAGAGTGATCATTAAAGAACATGCAAAAATTTATTACATTAGGATACAGTTCTCTATTGGGGAAGTAGAATCGAAATACAAGTTCAACTAGAAAAAGAACA
Organism: Lepilemur ruficaudatus; assembly: GCA_963574885.1. Taxonomy (NCBI): domain Eukaryota; kingdom Metazoa; phylum Chordata; class Mammalia; order Primates; family Lepilemuridae; genus Lepilemur; species Lepilemur ruficaudatus. Next base: position 16,778 of record CAUYRT010061708.1, on the reverse strand, counting down.
ATGTAAAATTTCCAATAATTCATATAGAATTTCTTCATGCATTTTTAAAATAAATGATGGTATGCATATCAAATTAGGTACCCTATTTCACTGGCTGTATTTAACACAGTGATGTAACCGTTTTATTTTAAAAGGTTAATATTTATGACATTCCAGAAATTACATTTGTCGTAACTATTTAAAGAAGATGAAAAATTTTAAATGTTGATTTCAAAAATGTCACAGGGTGCGGGGGGAGGGTGTACGTAGGTTTTGAGAATTCCTTTGGGAGCTATGTGAGTGAGAATGTTTAAAGACCATTCTCAAAGTAAGTTGGCAGGAAGAGCTTGGGCACCCGGGGACACAGGGCTGGGGGCAAGAGGTGGGCGGGGTGGGCGAGGGCTGCCCCGAGACGCCCACCCAGTGGGAGCACCCACCTGAGCAGCACGTTTGGTCCTGCGGCGGGGAGTCGGCCAGCATGCGCTCGTCCCCGGCCTCATTCTCAATCACCAACGAGGTCAGTGGGGTCACGATGTGATGGTCCAGAGACATCTGCAGGATCGTCCTTGTGATCTTCCTTTTGGCGGCAGCTGTGGGCGCCAGGCTTCTGTATCCGAGAAGGAGAGATGAACAGAGCTAACTGGCCTCAAGAAACTTAGTATTTTATCTAGCTGTGCGATCTCGTGGTTTGTTTGTTTGTTTTTTACTTTATTTTTTAGAGCAGGTTTAGGTTCACGGTAAGGTACCAAGATTTCCCATGTACCGCCTCCCCCCAATCAACATGCCTCCCACATAGAGTGGCGCATTTGTTATTAATACAGTTGATGAACCTGCATTGACACATCTTATCGCCCATCACCATTCCTGATGTTGTACATTCCATGGGTTCGGACAGATGTGCAATGGCCTGTGTCCGCCACTGTAGTATCATGCAGAGTAGCTTCGCTGCCCTAGAAATCGTCTGTGCTCTACCTATTCATCCATCCCCCTAACCCCTGGCAGCAAGTGATCTTTTTATAGGGATTTTTTCCCCCTCAAAAAATCAATATTTAACTTCTACAACAATCTTCTCTATGCCTTTACACACACTCAGTGTGCTGCTGTCAGACAGGGTGGGATATTTCTCGCCTACTGCAAAGCCACAGCTTACAGCCTTGTGTGTTTTTTATAATCTTATCGACATTCGGGATTTTCTCTGAAAGTCCAGTTATACAACCATATTTCATTTTCCCAACCCAGTTCAGACCATCCTGTTCCGTCTTCCTAGAGAATCTGATCTAAGAGGCTCAATAGGGCTTGGGCATAGGAGCTTTTATCCAACACCTTCCTGTCATCCTGGTGCGGGTGGACAAAAAACCATTCATTACGCTAGCAATACAGTTCTTATGTTGGAAAGCCAGGATGCAGCTCGGCAGAGAAGCCAGAGGTGACTCAGCTGAGCTTTGGAGACCTCTTCCTTAGGGGACCTCATAATCGCATCACGGTGAATTTCTGTTTGGAAAATAACCTGTTTTCAAGAGTAAATGCAAATGAACCACTGATACCCACGGCAACATGGATGACTCTCACAGACAACAGATTGAGTGAGAGAGCTAGAAATGAAAGAATACAGATGGAACGATTATGTGAAATTTGGTAACAGACAAAACTGATTAATGGTGGCAGATGTTGAAACAGTGGTTTCCACTGGAGGTGGTGGGTGTTGGTTGGGAAGGAGAACAGGGAACCCTCAGAGGTTCTACATGTGCATCTGGGTGTTGATTACCTGGGTGACATATGTAGAAATTCATTAAGCTGCACACTTAAAATCAATGCACCTTACACAACGTACTGTAGGTTATTGTTAATCATACACCTCCATAAAAAAGAAACAAGAGTGAACCCAGCTTCAGCTAAAGTGTCCGGAACCAGTGGAAGTTAATGATCCAAACCTATATTCATTTGCTGCCTCTCTCGGTTCTAAACTCTTTGTGTGTGTGTGACGTCAGCTATTCAAGGCGAACATTTCACCCTTTCAAATAGCCATGGCGTGCGTGCTCTTCTCTGCTTACCGCTCGGCCAGCAGTTGGTTGATCGTTAGATAGGCCCACAGTTTCCGGGTGAAATCGGGGTCTGCGTGCTTGTCTTTGGACAGAAAATCCTCCAGGTCGTCCATCTGGGCCAGGGTTTCCAAGACTAACTCCGTGTTCGCCTAGACGGTGGGAGGTTCAGTTGAAAGACACCGGAGGACAGAATTATAGTTAATCCATGCGCATGTTTAGTACTTGCTGTAAATGAATGGGAATGCGGAGGAATGGAACACTGAGGCTTCCTCAGCCTCTACTAAGGAAGGAAATGCACACCTTGGGCGTGGGCTTGGTGAGCAGGTGAGGATTTACAGAATAGCTGGGAAGACGGCAGAGATACTCTCATGCCTTCTCCTTCACCTGTTGCTTTTATGCTACACACGGGACTCTGGGAAGGCAAGGGTAACACGCAAGATGCACTGTAAATAATCGTACCGACGTGGCGGTGATAATGCTCTGTAGTTGCTCCAGTTTATCAGGGTCGAATTTTCCTGCAACTAAGATCTCTGAACCGCCAAAGTAGTTATGGAAACTGTTTTGAGTGACATCCGTGACTGACGTATGGGGATAGTTGAACTGAACATTCTGGAGCAGTGGAGTAGAGACCTGGTTGTAGAATTTCTACAATTCATTAAAAAAAGACAGAGAAATCGTTATTTTCATGCCATTTTGTAGATCTAAAGCATTTTTCTCTGAGATTCTTCAAATGCTCAGCAGATACTTCTTAATTTATTCTCACGGGACCTCTGGGACAAGGAAAATTGCTCATAAGTGATCAGAAAAAAGAGACACAGAGAGGATAAAGACTTGTTAAGAATATTACCCTTGATTTAAGAGCCCAGCATTTTTGTTTTCTATTCTGTTATGATCAGCAGAAAAAGCTCATGGACACTCATAAAAATCAGCTGGGTTGATATTCCTCACATTAGAACCTTGTCTCTTACCTGTCCCCAAGTTTAAATACAGTGCCTGGCACTGACAAAAGGCAGGGGAAAAGGCATGTTCTTTCCCTATAGCGTTTTCTTGTGCATTTATTCAAAATAAACAAGTAAGTTGTATCTTTTATATTTAAGGAATCTTACAGGCCATAGTTTGATCTGTTTTACATGTTAAAAACTGATATCCACGATGACAGGGCACTTTAAAGAGAAAACCGGCAGCCATGATGACGGGGAGACCAAGTGCTCAGGGGACAGGAAAGCTACAAGAAGTTTTGACGGTGCCTCAGGAGACTTTGTTCCAAAGGATAGGGAAGTGTTAGTGCAGAAATACATAGAGGTGAAGAGGAATGTACAAGAAAGGAATGGAACACTTCCCTGATTCTTGCGACCGGATATGGCTGAAATGATGACAATTTGGGATCGGATTCAGCCGCCTTCTTTTAAGTGTCAGATGTGGGTAGTTAGATGATTTTGAGCACAGCAAAGAGAAGAACAGAAGAAAGTGTTACCTTAAGCTGGGAAGACGTCTCCTGGTTTCCATAAATCCTTTGAGCAATTCCACGGTTTTCATTGGACAGTCTCTTCAAAAAATCGTAGTCAACATCAAATCCCATCCCCAAGCTGAACAAGGAGATATTGTCTTGTATGCTCTGCTTCACGTTTTTCTGAATATTGGACAATTTTAGTTCACCTGAAGTCGGTGATGACAGAAAGGAAAGGGATGAAGAAGCGATGCTATAACGTTTTTGGAAAAATCCAAGAAGGGCAGTGTAGCAAAATTTGTCAAAATTTAAAATGCAGGAACTATCTCTGGAAAGATAGACAAGAATCTGATAACCAGTGACCGACTCCAGGGACAGGAGCTGGATGATTGAGAAACAGGAGTGAGAAACAGACTTCATTTTTTTAAAACACATTTCCGTTTCTTCCTTACTTTTAAAAAATGTGAGCTGAGCGGGGAACCATTGAATCTGCAGCAAATACAAAACAACGGCTCATTCCACGCTCGCTGTGAATAGAGCAGCAGCGCTCCGTCTTTCTAAGGCTCCAGACGCCACCACTGCCTCGTGCATTGTCATTCCACGTAGCCGCGTCAGGCACGGGCTAGACACGATCCTCGTCTACATGACAACACACTCAGGCAACACAATCTAGCATCACTACTGCTTATAGTCATCAGTATAAAGACACGAATGAAACAAACAAAAATAATGTGGATAGGTGCAAGCAGGGAGCTGTCGAAGCCGTTTTGCAGATAAGAAAGATGATGAACTCAAAGGCCGTCTCAGAGAGCAGTCAGTTCTCCAGCGGCAACTGGGGCAAATGTGGAGAAGAGTAGGGATATGCCACGGTGGCCTCCAGAGGCAGTCCTGGGACATCAGGGACCAGCCCTCCTCATTCACACTTCCACACACCCTCTTCTCATACCTCAAGTCGAGGAAATAAATGCATCATGCATCCACAATCCTCACAACACACTATCAAAATCCAAACTCACATGTCCCCATATTGTGGAGGTGGCGTGGGGACATTCACAGGCTCCACTGGAGGTGTCTGAGCACTGGTCTACGGGGGTGAGGGCTTCAGGGGCACTTCGTTTAGGCAGCATGGGTTTAAAATGTTTCAGAAACGCAGGGAACTGCCACTCGAGTTCCCATTTTAAGCAAATCGCCGCTCTAAGGAGCAACCGTGAAAATGTTTGTCAGGAGAAGACAGAAGCGGTACTTGCCCACTGTTGGATCTCCGTCAGAAACCAGGATGATCAGCGACACTGAGTTGGGGTCCAACAACCCCAAGTTACTGGCCTCATTCAAAATGAAGATGGCCCTCAAGAGAGCCTCGTTGATGTTCGTGCCTGTGGAGGGAGTACGATGTGCTGTTGCATGTGCTTTCTTTCCACACACACAAAAATTACACCCCAGATTCAGCTTCATCTGTTTGGTGATGACTTAGGCATCACATGTTCAATCCCAAAAGTATCCGATTGCTTTTTCAGTGACACAAATCTCGCTCAGCCTGGTGATCCCCTGGTGTGGTGAAATATTCACTTTGAAGCGAAGCATCCCCTTGGAGATGAATTAACCCTTTCAAAGCACCAGTCTGCTATTTTGTGAAATACCAAATTAAGGTACCTAAATCAGCCTCACGAGATGCGCCGGAGACTAACATTTTACGAAATGCAAGCAATAAAGACATACACTGTCACTTCCTGAGCCCTTTTTCTAGGGAAAGTGGAGGTGGTTAAAAACCTGTGTGGGCTGGATTTTGTGCTGTGCCTTCACCATAAACTTAGTATTCGTCATTTACCAATAAAGGTATTATTTAAGGCAGCCCATTCTAGACTGTGTGAAGACAACCGTGATAGGGCATGACGCTGCTTATGTGAACCACAGAAGCTTCTCACTGAGCTTTATACCAAACCCACTCACCTCCACTGGGCTGGATTTTCTCAATATACCTCTTGGCATCTTCGACCTGTGTTTTAGTAGCTGAAACTAAATCATTTCTCCAGGTTCGAACGTTCTGGTTGAAGTCAACCACAGAGAACTGGTCTTCTGCTCGTAGGTCATCCAATATGGTCTTCATCGCTTCCACAGTCTATTTCGAAAGAGAATGAAAGTTCTCATTATATGAAATCTAAGCCTAAGAAGAAACTGGGAAGACCAGTCATCGATCCTGGTCATCTTTCAAGTACTGACTTGAGCTAAACTTCTTCTAGAAAATGTCTCAAACTCACCTCAGTCGATACAGACCTACCCTTCGCTTATTCTGAACATGTTGTTGACTTTTTTTTTTTTTGAGACAGAGTCTTGTTCTATGCCCTGGCTAGAATGCAGTGGCATCATCACAGCTCAGTACAACCCCAAACTCCTGGCCTCAAGTGGTCCTCCTGCCTCAGCCTCCCGAGTCGCTGGAACTATAGGTGTGCACCACCATGCCCAGCTAATTTTTCTATTTTTTTCTAGAGACAGATACCACACTATGTTACTTAGGCTGGTCTTAAACTCCTGGCCTCAAGCAATCCTCCCCTCAGGCCTCTCAAAGTGCTAGGATTACAGGTGTGAACCACTGACCTGACTTTTCTGATACTTAAACTTTTACTGTCTTATTTTGTTATGCATGTATTGATTAAAAGTTGCATGTGAACTATGGCAAGATATTAAACGGAAACATTATGCAGAAGTACTGAAGGGATATGAGTGTTCAGAGTGGGAGGAGGTGATGCAGAGATGAAATTTTTCAAAGAGGTCAAAGAGACAGTTTTTCAAGGAAATTTTGGATGCAGAACAGGAAAGAGAGGAAGAGAGAGAAGATGAAGCCAGAAAGAGGGAGATGGGAAGGAAGAGAATTTTACGAGGGAGGAATGATTTGAAGACTGGGGTGCATGTCCTGTGAACATGCAATAATCTCAAAACTTTGGGTGGAGTTCACAAACTCAGTAGCCATCGTCCCCGAATTTTCACCCTGGAAAGGGAGGGAAGACTGAATGATTGCCTTTCAGGAGAGGATCCAAGAATCCAGGGAGAGCCCTGCATAACACTGCAAACGAGGGGTGCTTACCTGTTTCATTTTAATCCCCCACATAGAGCCGCTCACATCAATAACAAAGAGGATGTTTTTGGGAATGGGGTCCAGGTTTTCAGGAGCAAAGAAGTGGACAAAATATCCATTGAATACCTGAAAAACAGAAGATGTCTGTGAGTCAAATCCTGACCAATGTTCAGAAGGCGGGGAGATGGGGGCCCAGCGAGGAGAGGAGCAGAGGTGGGAGCTTGGTGCATGCCCGTCTCCCCTTCCCCTGCCTGCTCCCCTGTTCCTGTCCCATGAGGGTCCACGCCTTCCCAGCAAAGAGTCCACTCCACTGCACTCTGTGTCACCCATCTTTACAGGCAGCCTCTGTCCCAGGTGCTCTGCGATCAGCGGAAGATCAGGTAGAGTCCTTGGAGGAGAAGACAGGTGGGGACCTGGGCGCAGTGTGCTCAGCGCCGTGACAGGGAAGTAACGTCTCCGAGAGCCCAGTGAAGGGGCAGCTCCCACAGGCAGCGGAGGCTTCCCCAAGGACATGCATGGCACCTACGGCATCTCCGCTGGGACCTGAGGGTGACCAGGTTGGGGCTGAGGTGGAGGAACGGGGGACGGTTCCAGACAGCCTAGCTCCGCAGGAGAGAGGACACCATAAGTGGCTTTGTAAGTGGTTTAGCAATATGGGGCTGCAGAATTCAAGAGTTCACGAGATTACATGCAGAATGAACAGGACAGATCTCGAAGGACCTTTATGAGCCGCTTTAGAAAATTTGGATTTTTCTCGAAGTCACCGAGCGGCCACCCCAGTGGACTCCTGACCACCCTGTCCCCTGCTGGAGTCACTAACGACTAGCTCGCCCAGCTCTCCTTCTGCCACCCTCTGCTTGCTCTGTCGGGACACCGCATTGCCCAGCAGCAGGGTGTGTGGCTGTGGCCTCCAGGACGCTTCTCCACACTCTGTCCCTGGAGAGACTCACAGGCTTTTACATATGTTCTAAGCGTTCTTAGCACAAGGACATGGAGACGCACGTCTGAGACATAACAACAGGGAAAGGACAATTTTCAAGAAATCTCAATAAACATTGACCCTGGAATTCACCACTGCCTCTGGAACCTTCTCTAGGTTTTGGTTGTGCCTTCCTCTTAGCTCGTAACCTCTGTGTTTTCTTTGATTGTCTCACTGCAAAGGGCCTTGGGAGGCTATCCAAAGTCCCTGGTTTGTAACTTCCTGTTGTTCCTCCTATGAGGCCCAGAAGTACCCTTCTGGGACAAGGGCTTGAGACCCAGTGACCTTTTATTTATTTTTATTTTTTTGAGACAGAATCTCATTCTGTCACCTTGGCTAGAGTGCAGTGGCATCATCACAGCTCACTGCAACCTCAAACTTCCGGGCTCAAGCGATCCTCCTGCCTCAGCCTCCCAAGTAGCTAGGACTACAGGCGTTCGTCACCATGCCCAACTAACTTTCTCTACTTTTAGTGCAGACAAGGTCTTGCTCTTGCTCAGGCTGGTCTCAAACTCCTGACCTCAAGTGATCCTCCCGCCTCAGCCTCCTAGAGTGCTAGGATTACAGGCATGAGCCACTGCGCCCGGCCTTATTTAGTTTTTATGACATAAAAGATAATGCTTAGCAACATATTAAAGGAATGTAATTTCAGTCCCTTCTGTGCAGCTAGAAACACTTGCTGTGGCAGCTAGAAATTATCCACAGGCCAGGGAGTTTGTTTAGCAAGCAGCAGCCCTGTGGCATCAGCTTGGCGGTGGCGCTGGCGTCTGTCCGCACTCACCTCGAGCTCCCCAGCCTTCTCCTCTCTGTTCACGTCATACATCACCACCAGCTCCCCGTCCACTGCGGTCTCCAGGCAGCTGGGGCATATTCTTTGCTGCTCCACTGTGGGCTTGAAGGAGACGTGTGCCTGTAAAGAATGGGGGTGTCAGAGTCTCCGCCCCAGCCCTCTCCGGGTGAGGGCCTGACAGCTGCTCCTTCTTGCGCACACTGGGGAAGAGGCGCTGCCCAGAGGCCGTGCTGCACGCAGGCAGCAGCCATAGGCTTGTCCCTGATGTAAGTGACACAGCCAAGGGCTCTCCAGGGGAGCAGGGAGCGTCTGCCAGCTGCAGTGCTGTTTGTTTGCCTAGTTTCAGTCCTTTTCAAAGGATATCAAAGAGTTTCCTCCATCCCCCATGGAAGGGATGACCACAGGCTCTGGAAAGAGTCTGAGAAATGTTCCTAGAGGAGTTTGACCTTAGAGGAGTCCCAGTTGGTCATCAGTGGCCATTAAGGCAGAGAGAATTAAGCTGACTTGCTCTTGCTGTGGTTGATGGAAATCTACCGCATATTATTTGAAAGCTGCCTCTTAGCTGCTGGTCAAGTGGATGACTCAGGGAAAACGAGGCTTGAAAGGGACAGCCTCGTGTCTAAAGGGAATGGCGTGGTTGGGCGTGTTGTCCCGTGTGCCCCCTGGAAGACGCGCAAGGCTGACGGTACCTTCTGGTGTCCTTTAGAAATGACCGGAACTCCATCGAAATGGCCTTCAAAGGTGTCGGGGACATGAAGAAACCTTATTCCCTGAGGTTCAATGATCCACACGTCCACCTGGGGGTGGGAAAGAGAAGTACCCAAAGCATTAGAAGTCTTTAAAGGATCTTTAAGCAAGAAGGAAAATTACTATTAAGTCCTCTGACGCTTTTCCAATCTTCTGGTTTTCCCAGCACGGTTCCATGGTCACTGCGGAAAGTTCTTTTATAGATTCCCCGGGACAAGGGTCATCTCACCACGGAGGCTAAACCTGCTTCCGTCAACCCAGTGCTCGTGGTCTACAGCCTCATTCCCCCGGGACTTAATTCCCCTTCTTCATTCTATTCTAGTCTTTTTATTTATAAGAGCATTCTTGGTGCTAGGGGAAAAAAGGAGGACACTACTTATCAGATATGCAGCTTTTTGAATGGGAATGAAAACGTCACCGTGATTAATTCGTCCCCTTTCGTCTCCTGTGTCTACGGGCCATTCACCACCTGTCTGCCTCGCTCTCCCGTCTGCCAGGCGGACAGACGGTTGAATGGTGCACGCCCCTGGGTTGCTTCGCTCTGCCTCTTACACAGCATGTTCATATGGTGCCACAAAGATTTGAGAAAAGAAAAGAGCATTTCAGACTTTTACGTCGAGATGTGGAGATGATGGCACAGGTGAGCTCAAGGGATGGCCGGTGCAACGAACGCCAAAGGCCTTGCCCCCCTGCAGCGGTGACGGTCGGGGTGGCAGAGGAGACAACTAACTTAACACTCATTGAGCACCTGTTATCTGCTGTCTAGTTCCGTGAATTCACCTAACTTAGAACTAAGGAACAAAGTATGTTATAGCATCTTTTAATACAGGTGGGGTATTGCTATGTTGCCCTGGCTGGTCTCAAACTCCTGGTCTCAAGCGATCCTCCCGCTTTGGCTTTCCCAAGTGCTGGGATTACAGGCATGAGCCACTGTTACAGTATCTTTTTTACAGATGAGACAGTGGAGACTCAGGATAACCTGTCCCTGGAGATTAGCACTGTGGGTTGAATGTGGCAACACGCTAAAGATATGCCTACATCAAATCTCTGGAACGCGTGAATGTGAACTTATTTGGAAACAGGGTTTTTGCAGATGCAATGAAGGGTCTTGCGATGAGATCATCCTGTACTAGCTGGTGAGCCCTAAATCCGATTGCAAGGCTGAGCGGGATCTGAGATACTCAGAGGAGGAGATGATGTGACCACAGAGGAAGAGATTGGAGTGACGTGTCGCACGTCAAGGGATGCCAGCAGCTGCCAGACAGCAGAAGCAGCAAGGGGCAGACCCTCCTCTAGAGCTCCCAGGGGGAGTGTGGCTCTGCTGACACCTTGATTTCAGACTTCTGCAAGAGGATAAATTTCTGTTGTGTACTGTACAGTCTGTGGTAATTTCTTATGACAGCCCTAGGAAACTGCTGCAGTATAGCCAGTAAGGGGCAGAGCTGACGCTGAAATCCATCAGGACGTGGCATGGTTAACTCCAAACCCATAATCTGTTCAGTACACCTGCAGAGTCAAGTGGCATCCAACTCCACAAATAGTGAAGACAAATGGAAAGTATAAATCGGGGATAGGGACCATGAAAGGACGGGGTCACTGTCCGCCCTCCAAAGCCACTCTCACCTCCAAGTGTTTGGCCAGCCGTCCCGGCTGCAGAGAAAGCCTGTGCTCATAGGAGCCCAGCTTCCTCCACTTCACCTCCTGGTACTGGAGTTCAAACTGCACCTTCGCTCCGGGAAGGACGTTCACTTCGGTTTTGAAGTTCTCCATATCAAGACCCCCGCTCCTAAAGGTGAGAGCCCCCAACATAAGTCACCAGGTGCACGACTGAGCTGCAAGACCCAGGATGTAGGTGGAGGGTGTGGAGACTTTCCTGGGTGATCCAGCCTCTCAGTTATTCATGGAAATGAACGGTCCTTACCATACAGATAAGTGCAACGTCTAGATCCAGTTAATCCCACCAAGAGCGTCAGTCTCCTCTCCTGCCTGACCTTCTGCTTCCAGAGCCTCTTACTGATTTGAGTGTCATCTGCAAAAAGCTACTAGCCATTGGTTCCTACTCTGGGCCAGGAACTTGACATAGGTCACCACTGATACAACAGCTCTGCAGGACAGATAGCGTCACCCTGAGCTTTCAGGTGATAATAAGTGAGGCTCATAAAAGATGAGGAATCTGCTCAAGACCCCACTGGCAGCCAGTTCGAGGACCAGGACTCACACCCAAGGTTAGACGACTCCAAAGATGGCGCACATTTCCTACGCTGCACTGGAGGAGACTCGCTCCAGGAAGTCTTTATTTTTTTATTTTAATATTTTATTTTATTTTGCTATTTTTTTTAGAGACAGGGTCTCCCTCTGTCACCCATGCTGGAGTGCAATGGTGCAATCATAGCTCACTGTAGCTTCGAACTCCTGGGCTCAAGGGATCCTCCTGCCTCAGCCTTCCAAGTAGCTGGGACTACAGCTATGTGCCGTCACTCCTGGCTAATTTTTCTTATATTATGTAAAGACAGGGTCTCGAACTCATGGCCTCAAGTGATCCTCCCGCCTCAGCCTCCCAAAGTGCTGGGATTATAGGCGTGAGCCACTGCACCTGGCCTACCTATATATTTTAGAAGAATTCTATTATTTCATCACATTGAATATGTATTTCTAGCGTAAGAACTTATTTGGTCACTGTACATGTTGAGTCCAATGTGATTAGTGATTTTGAGGCATTAATGGTTTTAAAGAGAAAACAGCTGGTTTGCCGCTGGGTGAGGGGACAAGAGAGGAGCCCCCGTCGAGATGAGAGGGCGAGTCCTGCTCACTCCGGCCTTACCTCACCAAGCCCGCCGTCTTGCCTTTTGCTCTCGCCTGTGAGTACAGAGCTTTGCCCACGGTTTTCTCCTTAATGGAACTCCTGAATGTCGTGCCATCCACAGTCCTAGGAAAGGACAGAAGGCAACCTGTTGGTCAGAGTAGTAGCCTGAGCAAAGCAACAGAAACAACCCAGCAGGCTGGATGTAATGAACGGGGAGCAATGACCATTGTCCATCTGTGAGAGACAACAAGAGACATCGGAGTAACTCACAGCCAAGACGTCCTCTATTGGACAGTGTGATTTGAGAGGGGCGGGGTAGGCTCCCATCCTAAAAACTTTCCCTCGTGTACTGTTGTTTGCATTTAAATTTTTTCCTCACTTTCAAATTGTATCCTTCTTTTTGGGTATCCATGGTTAGTGACCCATGTGACTAGGAGAGGTGACAGATAAATCACTAAATATCTCATTACATTTGGTTCATCAGCACATTCTTCTGTGAGTAAAGAATTTGGCACAGCCTGGGAGTATGCAATGGACCGAATGTTTGTGTTCCCCCAAAATCCGTACGTGGAGTACTAGCCCACTAATGTGATGGGATTAGAAGTGGGTCCTTTGGGAGGTAATTAGGTCATCCCTTATGAACAGGATGAGTGCCCATAAAAGATACACGGCTTCCCTCCTCGATTATTTCGAAGCCAAACTCAGATGACGCATCATTTAATTCACAAGAACTTCAGTATGTATTTTATAGAGATTTTTTTCACTCCGTGTGAGTAGAGCTAGAGTCACTGGGTAGAAAATGGAAAATATTTAAATGAAGTATAAGAAGTAATTGTGACAGAGTTGTCAACCATTGTCTCGTGAAGGAATGAGTTTAGGGTTAAGGAAATCGTCAAGTCAAGCCGGGATAACCCGCCGGTCACTGGGATAATAGAGAAACTCAAGCGCTGGCTAGCGATTGGATTTAATCAGTGCTCCTCCCCTTTATTTTTTCCCTGGAGAAACATATGGCCGATGACACTGACCTGCTGCACACACTCTTGTATGTGGTTTCCTGCGAGCTAGAACAACTCCATGTACTTTTTCCCCCCACAAGAAAGCACATTAAAATGCAAATAAGTGGGAGGTCGTTACCATAGAGATAGCCTTAAGTTTGCTTTAACTTATTAGAAACAAAAAGCAAATCCTTCACAAATTCCGATAATTTGAACAGGAACAAATGACTGGTCCCCACGCCCCAGTGACCCTCAGCGCCCGGCAGGTGCACAGCTCTAGCGGTGAGAACCATCGGAACAGTGGACCACTAAGGTCCCTTCTAAGTGTGAGGGTTTTTGATTCTGTGAGCGGAGCAAATGCAATTTCTGATTCTACCTGGGAGTTACTCACATGGAGAAGTTGGTAATGAAGGCGCCTTTGGGAATCTCGACATCAAACACGACGTTCTGAGGCTGGGGGGAGTTGTTCACCACTTTGCTCTGAATGACGGTGGTGGCCGAACGAGAGGTGATCGTGGACTGGACTTTATAGCTGTAAAGAGTTACTTGGTCGACCTCGTCCTGAAATTGGCAAGAAAGCAGCACCGTATGGACAGCAAAATCACACAGAGCTTTGCTATGCATCGATGCTAATGGTGGTCCATTTCACTTGGTATGCACAACTCTAGGGCGTTGGTAAGTCATAACTCAGGTGTTATCAAGCATTTGCTTAACTTCTTGGACTACGCCACAGGCAGAAGTCTGCCTTTGTTTCGAGACACCTTGAGATGCCTTTTAAGATTAAGGAGTCTATTAATAACGATGTTTAAAAAATTAGAACGTAAGTAGAAAAAGGATGTGGGGAGCCAGATTGGATTGAGGAAGTCCAGGAAATAACTCTCAATTCCGGGCCATAGCTGGGGAGAGGATTCAGGATGTCAGGGTTGGAAGGGGACCCTGGCTGTATCTCCAGAGTGAGGTGCAGTCAGGGTGCTGTGGGGTGCAGACACACGTGTGGCCCTCCCAAATCCCTACAGCTCCCTACTCTCTTCAATCTCATCTGTTACAATTTCATCTTCAGTCTTTTCCTCGTCTCCCCCAGTTAAAACGAGCTATGAGAACACCGATGGGTGTGTGCAACGAGCATTTATCACGGAGAGGGCATTTTGATGCAATTTTTGGTCCAGCTCTCTGGACCGTCTTTACTCATCTCTGCCAATTTAAAGCAGCCCCAGTGTAAAAGAATCACAGGACGTCAGTGTGATCAAAGGCAAGGCTCTAAAAACCCACATCTTTTAGGAGGTGGCTGCAAGCTTCTCTTCAGGTCTATGGCAATTACGTGACCCATTAGATTTTGCTTTTTTGTCCAAAAGGATTTGCTTCTTTCAATACTAGGTGTCATTCCCCAAACTCTGTGGCCCAAGATTAAACCTTCTCGCTAATTACCATGCAGCTCGCCTTAAGCTAAAATCCAGGCTAATTTGCTTGTCTTTCCTTCCAGGTAAGTATGCATTTCTGGCAGTTTCTGTCTGTTCAGAGCAGGAAGCACAACATAAACTGCTTCCTTGAGCTGTTTTCTTAACACAGGAGGGTCTACTTTGAACATCTCAGGGACCCGGAGCATTTTATGCTTAGGAGTTCCTTCCCGCAGCCACTCTTTCATTCTCCAAGGCTGTCAGGGCCATATTTTAAATCAGAATGGTTAAGTTGGAATAAATAATGCATATCGAGGTACGAAACCTATGCTGTTGGTAAAACCCGAGGAAATATAGAGAGAGGACACTTCAGCTCTTGGTGGCCTCTCTCCTGTTTGAAAATACTGTACTCATCAACGCTGAATTTCAGAAACACCTCCGAACAGAATTGGGCAAGGGGGTGTTTTGCAAGTCAGGCAAACAGTGATGAAGACACAGGAGACAGCTGGATTGATTTCCGGGTAATAGTTAACAAGAAAATCATTCTGGCATCAATTTGTAACAGAATCAAAATCAAAGTAAACGTACCGACGCTTCTCCCGATTCTCCGGAAAGGCTTCTCTGTGAAAGGAAGTTAGACAATCATTCTTCAACTGGATGTTACTCATGACCTCAAGGGCAAAAACCATTTTCCCCGGTCAAACAGAATTTCTTTTTCTGCAACACTGAGCTATCATCGCTCACTGGAGCTGAGATGTAGCTATCAAATATTCCTGAAACCGATTTTCCCACTGGTGAGTTTCTCTGAACAAGTTTCCCCACCGTTTATGATTGCACGTACGTCACTCTCGGATATAATGTAAAAACCAATATTTTTAAGTAAAAACATTCAGCCACACGCATACTGGGTGGCATATAGCCCATTACTCTATTTGTCCAGTTTATGTTTTATTCAGTTGAACGCTGACCCCGATGTTCCATTCTGCCCTGGGGCTCCGGACGTGCTGTTCCCACTGTGTGTGATGCTCCTCCTGCCAGGCCCTCTCTGCCCCCTACTCCCACGTAGCAAACTCCTACTCATGCTTCAAATCCCCACTCCTCTGCCCCCCCCAGACCAGGTCAGCTTCCTTCACTAAGTGTTTTCATACCAGCACATTTCTTCCCTCAGAGCTCTTGCTTTGCTTTATAGTAATAATTATCCGTTCTATTTGAGGGATGGTTCGATTAAGGTCCGCCGCCTCCTTCAGACTAAGCTACGTGAGAGTGGGGACTTTGATGTGTTTCCTCCATGGTGCAGCCCTGGATCCAAGCCTGGTGAGTGGCACCTGGAAAATTCTGTGCTCTTAACCACCACGCTAGGGGATTATCCACCAAATGACTGCCCTGGGGGCATGGACAAAGGTCACCTTGCCTGTGAAAACTGAATGGTTCGAGACTGGTAGGTGAACATGTAATGTCTACTGGATTGTAAAATAATAAGGCAGGTGTTGGACAGAAGCTCCGCTCGCCTGGTTTGGGGTGAACTGAGGTTCTAGAGCCGGGCGACATAGTGGCATCACTGGTCGCCTTTGTTTAGACTTCTTGAATGCAACGCTCAATGACTAATTTTTCTTTCTTGTGGCTAAATAAAGACTGATGACTGGTCTTGCCTATTGGGTTTTAAGATTATTGTTCTACCAAAAAAAAAAACAAAGGACTTTTAGACAAAAGCCAAAAATTCATACCCATACAAAATAAGTCACTGGTCAGCTCAGCGCTCTCTGCCTCCGTAAATAACTCCTTTCTCAGCATGGGGGCTCTCGCTGGAGAACTCGCCCCATTAATAAGGATTTTGGCCACCTATGCGGCCACTGGTGGGTGCAGCCTCCGGTGTGGCCAGGTCTGAGCCACTTCCCAAGACAGTGACGGGAGGAAGGAGAGCGTGAGGCTGCAACAGGAAGTGTCTGTCACTACTGGAATAAGAAAAGTCCTCCCAAGGCTGGGCCTCCTAAGGCCTCCTAAGGATTGCGGGACTTGGGCCCATAATCCTGGCACTCTGGGAGGCTGAGGCAGGAGGATTGCTTGAGCTCAGGAGGTTAAGACCAGCCTGAGCAACAGAGAGACCCGTCTCTGCTAAAAATAGAAAAATTAGCCTGTATGGTGGCTTTCGCCTATAGTCCTGGCTACTCCAGAGGCTGAGGCAGGAGGATCTCTTGAGCCCAGGAGTTTGAGGCTACAGTGAGCTGTGACGACGCCAATGCACTCTAGCGTGGGCAATGGAGAGAAACCTTGTCTCAAAAAATAAAAAAAAAATAAAGAAGAAAAGTTTTCCTAGTAGGAAATCCTTCTTTCTAAGGCAGTAAAATCATTCCATAATCTTAAATTTTGAAGAAAACACTTCTTTTTTTTTTCTCCCTAAAATTTTATTGGGGGAAAACTACAAAACATTTACAGTACAATGTTTACAGTCACAATTTGTAGTGAGCTGATTTCCCAAAATATATTACCACTCAAGTTGACTTATCTTGTTACATTCAAAAACCTACTCTGTCA